>JABXWE010002862.1:0-44653 GCA_014611495.1 Limonius californicus | reverse complement strand
AGATTGCAAATTAACTGAATTCGTAAATTTTGAATTCAGCGGCTCCAGTAGCCTGTAGTACCTTTGGAATACCAGACCTTCGTCATAATAAAATATATATATATATATATATATATATATAATAATAAGCTGTCTTTAGTTCTGTAAATGGTATTGATTCTAAAATATGAATTATTTGTAAACGACATTATTATTACATTAACAATACATCATAATACTTTTCCTAAATAATTAATGTTTACTTTCTTAATAATCTATCGTCTCGATAGTTGTCGCTGCACCTGAAGGAGTATTATAAGCAGTTAGCTGTATGTATTTACATACTTGCTCATTGCAATCAGAAGTATCTAATTGGCAAACTTTCCTCGTTAACTGTCGGACTGATACGAATTGGCGCTGCATGTAATGGATTTGTTTATATTGATGTAGTCTGTCGGATTAAGAAGTAAAGCCGTAGGTCCCGTGCCACTGCGATGTGTGACACGTTAAAAATCACTACCGGAGTTGGAATTACCCCAGATAGGCAAAATTCTTAGTTAGGATGTACAATGGGCCAAATGTGGCCTAAGTGCATAGAGATTCTTGGAAAATCGCGTCCTAGATCTCGCTCTTTCAAAGCAAGCAAGACTGTATTAACGTAATACGTAATACATCTTTGTAGGTAGAATCTACTCTTCGTTTCATGACTGATGTTCTGCAATCCCAGATACTATTTTCATCGCGCTTTTGTAAGGAACTAAAATTCCTAAAAATTCTAATAACCGCCGCAGATATAAGCTAAGTATAAAAGTATTTGTATGTATATTGCCCTAACTTTGTTCAAAATATACCTTAATAAAGCACTCGAGAATTGGACACGAAAATGCTGCAATATGGGAATATATATTGAAAACCGAAAATTGTATACCCTACACTTAGCTGATGACCAGGCCATATTGGCCGAAGATGAACAGGACATATATTACATACTGTGAAAACTAGAAGAAAAATATAGAGCATGGGGACCTACAATAAATACATTGAAAACAGAACATATGGTTGTAGGAGGAGAAGGAAGGGATCTTAATCGTGAGGCAGACAGCATCAAACATACAAGTTATTTTACATACCTAGGTGTGAAATTAACTAATTCCGGAAACAGTAATGATGAAATAAAAACCAGAATAGGACAAGGTAGAGCAGTGGTAAGACAATTAAACAGCATATTATGAAGTCCATCTATAAATAATTGTACGAAAATCAGAATATGTAAGAGTGTGATAGGAAGTATAGCTACATACGGGTCAGAATTATGGGAAATCAATGAAGCTAATAAAACAAACTACTGGCACTCGAAATGGATTATTGGAGGAGGTGCTGCATACTTACAAGATTAGATCGAGTGAGAAATAAGAGAAGAAATGGGAGTCGACATCGATATAACTGTAACTATTGGAGCTAAATGTTTAAAGTGGCATGGTCATATAGAGAGAATGCCAGAAGAACGACAGAAGGAAGTGGAAGCTAGGATGCGAGAAGCGGCGTCAACTGTAACCAAACTCGCAATTATATATGTATATATACAGTGTGTTAATGAATTGTAGGGACAAAATTCTGGGACTTAAAGTATACATAAAAACAAACATTTTTTGCTTCTCAAATATTCTTTAGGAAGCGCCTAAATGTAGGCAACTCAATTTACTACCTACTATTTGTTTCCATAACGACGGAATTTGAATTTGAAAAGTGGGAAAAAGGGCTTTATTTATCCTGTATTAATTTCCATCCTTATGGAAACAAATAGTAGGTAGTAAATTGAGTTGCCTACATTTAGGCACCCTTAAAGAATCTCTGAGAAGCTCTATCCCTGAAAGGAAACACTTTTGACCATACATTTATTAACAAAAAAATGTTTGTTTTCATGTATACTTTAAGCACTAGAAGTTTGTCCCTGCAATTCATTAATACCCTGTATATATAAAAGTATTTGTATGTATCGGAGCATTTATGAAATGTGATCTAATAGGTTATTTATTGTAAATTTTTAAAATACCTGCTTTCAGTTTCAAAGCAACGAATAATTCTTCGGTTTCATAATTTCTTCTATAAGTGAAAGATTCATTTGGTATGTGCTCCAGGGCAATTATGTTTTTTAAGGTAATTTAAGAGGTACAAGTTTTACTTTCATATAAACCACGAACTTCAAATCCAAAAGTAATTAATTCTTTCTTGATACTATGACTCTCTCTCTCTCTCCTCAGTTGTTTTCTTCTTGTCAGAAGAGTCGTGATCAACAGGTTTCTTCCTTCCACATTGATTAAAGTGTATCCATTGCTTGATGGACTATTTCTCCATTTAGAGTGGTCGTATATGTCATGAGTAATATGTTGTAAGGGTTTTCCGACAATATTTTTAACCTGATCCAGCCAACTTTTTGGAAATCTTCATGGTGACCTAGAACCATCTGTTCAATTCATATCATTGATAATACTTCATAAATAATCATATAACAAAACTCCGTCAATATTTGCTGCCTGAAATTTCCTGTTAGTTTAATTTAACTTTTACAATGCCTACATCGATAACAAGTTATTATTATGACATCGTAAACATTTTCAACGATGATAACAACAGACGGTGGGATTGTGGTGTTTACAATAATATAATTAACAATATAATGTTACGAAGGGATCATAATATTATTTTTTTGGGTTGCGCCCTAAAAATTTTAAAAACATGGAGTCTCCAGATACCGGTACGAAAGAAAATGTGGCAAGCCTACTAGTAGTAGATATATTTTTAGGATTATTAATACATCAGCCGGCTATAAACATCAGTCCAGTTCTTTAACCTCAAGAATAGATTCTGCAACCCATTAGAATCACTTTTTATTCTAAAATCGGAATTCTCAAAGTAAAATTCGTTGGCAGAATTGGGAACCTCATTCTTATGTCAAGTCAAGTTATTTTGTCTATTGTATAATTAATATATTACATGGGCGGGCCGTTACAGGATTTCGTCCTCTTCAGACCAGGGCTTCTTTCCTTCTCGTGGGTCCTTGCGTCTGCTTGTGGTCGTGGAGTTGGGGCTTTTGATTCCTTTAGTTGTTCTTCGGGTGGGAGGTGGCTGCTTTTTGGATCGTCCTTTGGTGGTTGGTTGTGGCTTCTTGGGAAGCTGAAAATTAATTAAAAGTGGTGTAGTATTGCCTGTAAATGTGGGTATTAACAATGCGCATCGCATTGTTAGGGAAACACTCCCTACGAGGTCGAGAAGATCGTAAGGGAGGTCTGGGTATAGACATGATAAGAGAGCTGTGGGGGGTGCTTGAGTTTTCGGAGAGGTTTTCTGCTGATTCGGTTTCTGCGTTTGGGAGAAATTCGGAGGGTCTCTTAGGCAATGGGTTATTGCCGTTGAGGGTGGGAGTGATGTAAGATTTTTGGAGTTTTTTGAGACGATGGCAGGTGAGGGATGGTGCCTGTGTCTTCGTAAAGTAAGATTCTGGGATATCGGAGGTCGAGGCTGAAGATTCTTCGCAAAATTTGACATACGGATTTGCGGATTTGTTCTAAGGTATGAGCTGGGAGGTTGGCATAGATGAGGGCTTACGAGAATTGCAACCTTGGAGTCCTTGCGTCCTTGGATACGGCGGAGGAGATTAGAGCGGTTGCGAACTTTTTTTAGGGTTTCTCGGAGGTCGGGTTGTAAAGAGCAGGTATGAGAAAATGTGATACCGTATGGTTTCAATTTCTATAAGTTATGAAAAGTATAAATATAATAGCAGTTTTAAAGGGCTACTAAGATAACTCGAATAAACTAAAATAAGGATTTTCTATTGTAACTGTATCTACGTTGTAGACGACCTTCCCACTTGCGGTTTTTTAACTAGTAGACAACATACCCAAATTTGAAAATACTGAAAAAAGTATCGAAAAAATAATAATAAAATGCTAAAAGTAGTACAAAAATACGGTGAAATTAATACACTTTTACGACATATGAAGAATAAATGTAACAAAATTAGTTTACGTTATAACAAACTACCATTCATTAAAAACATAATGCACACAAGCCCAATGAGAAGGTTTCTGCGATTTTCTTAGCAACAGCACAATGCCAAGACTCTGTTACCAGTTTATGTTATCTTATATTGTACGCATTGCTTTTTACATTGGATACATTTGCTTTTCAGCGTTCAGGTATACAGCCCTAAGTCTCCAAAAGAAGAGGACAACGAATATAATGATTTGTCTATATAAAAAGTTACATTTATTATTTGGTTGCCAAGTTACTTTAGATCCCCTTCAACTTGGAAACATGATTACAAAATAATGTTCGGATAGATTAGGATGTTTACGTTAATGCAAGAATTATCTACCGATCTTCTACATTATAGATAAGGTTATCCCATTTAACCTCTACCTTAAACGAAATTATAATCTTTGAGAAAATTGAAACAACTGTTTCAATCTTCCAATGAACTATACTTAGTGTTTTGAAAACATTTAACTGACAATAATAAAGAGAAATTTTGCCACTACTAATCTTAGACATTCAGCTCAACTAGATATACATATTGAAAATTGTAAAATGTCTTTTAAGGTAACAGCTTTGTATGCTGCTTTCAATATTTTTAATACTCAGTTAAGAAATGCATTGAATGGAATAACAAGCATGGCAAGGACTTTTTCATTTTTGGAGCCTAAAACTCTCGACATTAACAAATAGAGAAATCATTATTAACATTTCCAAAATACAAGAAATATAATTTAAAGAATATTTCGCTAATGCATTGGAAATACTGTTATTATTATTTATAACTGTCAGATGATGATGATGATGATGATGATGATGATGACATTTTCGGAACAGAAATTCAAAAATTGTAGTCCTTTAGGAATTTTACTATGATAAAATATTACGACATGACAAGCAGTTATTCTGAAGTGTATAACCTATTTACATTGTATTTATCGCTACCTTTTACCATAGGTGGTGAGATCAATAAAAACATTTTCAAGAAACAGTAACGCAAAATCGATTGTCAAACTTATCACTGTTGAGCATTGAAACTTAAATGGCTGAGAAAATGAATATCTAAAAATTAATGAATAAGTTTGCAGAAATGTAAGTGAGACGACGCAAATTTTTAGATATCAGGATTTATCATTTATGATGATTTTTGGCTACCAGTATTTTCAACCATATTAGTAAGTTACATTATCATCCTAATCATAAAAAAATTAGAAAATATGGAAGCAAGAGAAGTAAGGACCGAGACAAATAAAAGAAGCAAAAAGAAACATTAGCATGTGAGCTTTACATAAAAATTATATATTCAAAGCAATTTTGATTATGAAGTTTTTGATATAAGTATATGTTTTAAAGTCAGACAATATATTATTTATATTATAATGAGGGCTCATAATTATTTTTTGTATATTATTGAATAATTCAGATCTGTAAGACGAGTAAATCAAAATATACTATTAGCGTAATTCCTTCTTGTATTTCTACGAATGGGTCTGTCTGTCTTCCAGTCTATAAGTCAGTTTCTCAGAAACTGTGGGTCGCCCCCCCTTCCCGCTAAGGGAAGGGCCAACAGTCCTCAAAGAGGGGCTCAGTAGAAAAATAGTGGAAGGGGAATTATTATATCGAAATGAATACAAAACAAGTAACTTAATGTTTAATGTTTAGCATACTATTTTTTAGAATATTGCACATATAACGTACGGGTACAATCTAAAACTACATAAAACTTACTAACAGTTTATTTAAACAAACTGGTGGCTTAAATGCGCCTATTTCGAACTGCGTAACTAGTCCAAAGTTGGTTCTAAATGAGTAACCGCTACGCTTGTTCACGTTCAATTTTATACAAGCTACTGCAGAGAAACCCATTCCACAAAAATAAGTTGTAGGAAATAGCAATATAATCTGCATAGCTCTCTTGAATAACACTGGAAATTCCTCTTGCGACTTAATCCAAAACTCGACAATGGTTGTCGACGAAAATTGTCCCTTCTTTTCTGTACTTGATGTGAACTCAATGATTTCTTCCTCTTCTTCCAACTATAAATCTGCAAGTGTCACTTCAAATGTGTTTGTTATCCATTCGTATTTGGTCAGGAGACTTTAATTTTTAAAGACGTAATGTTTAAATGATTTAGATACCGTTTCTAGATGATGCACTATGCTTCTAAAAATGACACATAGTTTTGTATGGCTTGGTTTGTTATCGTTAATAAATGTTTTGGAAATCATAAACATTTCTGTGCCTTCGCTGTTTATCTTATTTGACCAAAGTTGCAATTTTCGCGAAAATTAATTTTTTAACTGATAGTTGTAATATATGAGTATTATTTCCTTACAACTGAGTATAAACTATTTAATTTTTCAAAAATGTCAATCAAATAAGCCAGTTTCATTATGAGTAGTTCGTCAATAAAATTCTGGGCAGCTTTGCGATTTTCGTCTTTCATATATTTCCTGCTTAAGCTTAAAAACCCGCTGTGTAACTTCTCCACGTGATATCTACCGAGTTCGTAATAAAACAATAGTGCTGAATGGTCGGCACCCATATCATCGCACATTGAACAAAAACATCTTGCACTTAGAGACCTTGTTTTTATATAATTTACAACAGAAATTACAATCGATAATACCAAATGAAGTCCTGGGCGTATTTCCTTTGAAGCGAGTGATTCCCTGTGTATCATGTAATGGTGCCAAGCGGAATTTGCATTTTTTTACGCAAACAGAATCCAAATGCCAGGAAAGCATGTTAAGCTACAAGCACTTATACGAAACAAATGCTTAGACCATCACATTTTCTTGCCATCGCCGGTGCTCCATCAGTACAAACACGAACACAGTTTTTTCACTCCAAGCTGTAGTTTACTATATATCTATTAGTCATTTGAAATAGATCCGCAGCTGTACTTCAGTGAATTTCTTTACAGAATAGCAAACTCTCGCTTATAAATGCATTATCACAGCAACGAACCTAGGCTAAGAAATCTGCATCTTTTGCCTCGCCTAGCTCAATAGCGAATAATTTGTTTGCAAGTTTCGAGAGAAGCTGCTCCTGCAGATCCTCTGACATATCATCAATGCACCGACTAATAGAATTATTTGCAACTGGTATTTTCTTAATCTTTTTAGCTTAACTATCTCCAAACATTGTTGCTACCATATCAATGGCAGCAGGATGAATAAGATTTTTTGCAATAGTGTGAGGTGTCTTGTACTTGGGTTTGTGATGTACAGCATTATAAGATGCAAACAAAGCTTTTTGAGGCAACTACAAAACTGTTTTAAAGGCTAATTTCTGATCACTAAACTCTTCACAATGAATTTCCATACTTAAAAATCATTTGTACAAACCTTAAATCACTCAGGTGCAACAGAACACAAACGAAATATTACGCCTCTACTCGTTGCTACGCTTACTATTAAACTAACCTAAATGAACATGCATCATGATTTTATACGTTCTGTTCCAACTGTCATAATTTTTGGACCATTACACAGTTCTCGGGAAAGTTCGAGATTTCGTCTTACTTGAAATGGAGGCGTGCATCACAACATATTTAAAAAGGGGGCCGCAAAACCTAAAAGTTTGGGAAACGCTGATATAAGTTCTCCAGTTATTTTTTCATTTGTCTACCAATACAAACTACGGCGAAAGAAAAATCTCATAAACAACTGATCTCAAACATCAGAGCCGGATTATGACCATCTGATATCCTAAGCACAGGGCCGAACCGATACCGCAAATCATCAACTTTAACTACTCTGTAAACCTTCTCGACCTAAAAAAAAAAACCGCGTCACAATTTGTCAAACAAAAAATTCTGCTGTGCCCTCTTACGCCTTGGAGTCCTAAACAGGTGCTTATATTGCATAACAGATAATCCAGCCCTGCCACAAGCTCTTATTATTCAAAAAGTTGATTAATTGATAATTGAAAGATTGATTCGCGTTTCTAAAATAGGCTGAAAACCTCAAAACCAATTTGAATGGAATTGCAAATGAATTTTTAAAAATTTTCTGCTTTCTAACAGTGTTCTTCATGATTTACATACCAGAGAGCACGTAGAAGTAAGAAGTTCCACGAAGAAAATCAATTCCAAACAACCTTTACTAAAAGTGTACATTTTTTTCTTGGAAGTCTCTTGCATATATTCGTAAATTGTCATTCATGACTGTAAATTACTAATAAAATTAATGTTTGTAAGGTCTGGTATATTTCCATGTGCTACGTGAGATTTAGTGCGTCGAATTCTGCATGTTCCTTTAAAATGTGGTTTCCGAAACGAGTTGGATCACGATTAACATTCTTGGAAACCCTAGGCAGTAGAATCAATAAATTTTATTCAGGTTGTTAAACTACACTGCCGTTGAAGGTGTTTATTTCCTTTTTTACTTTCTACATAAGTACAATAGCGGCAAAAATAAATTAAAATAAGTCTTTGAAATACTTTGAGACGTCTTTCCCTAAAGACATGGTATTTAATATTTTAAATATCAACTTACAGCTAGTTTCGAAGGCAGAACTAGTAAGGAATATGGATATTGAGCAACAAATGACCTAAGAACACCTGAATTATATTTCTCGTTAATACTGTATATTTTACCCACTGCATTGCAAATATAACGTCAACTTTTAAAAAACTTGATTTGAACAAATTATACTAAATCCAGTGTAAGTATACTGAAAGTAATTTTAAAATAACTATCACGCTGTTGTACCGAGATTGACATCCCTAAACAGTAAATTTTAAAATTGTATAATAAATGATTCTTCGTTTCAAACGTCTCTCTATTCTGTGTTATGGTGAAAATCCCCGGGTCGTAGGCTACAGCAGTAGTATTCAACCGGGGGTACGTGTACCCCCTTCTATTTCTAGCGTTCCCAACTGAAAAGCAAAGTAATAGTTACCCATAGTATAGACCAGGGGTGGCCAACCGCCAAGCAAAGTCTGCGCCCTACGAGCCTTTCCTTCAAATACAAAACTTTACTGAATCCGCAGATTGAAGCACAGCAGCGCTCCTAATAATCAAAATATAGCAAAGAGACAGCGACTACCTTTAAAAAACCTCAATAATTACCAGCTGCATTTATTTACTACAACATCAAAGGATACTGCGCCGCCCGCAGCCAAAAGAGATAGTACTCTTTTGGCGGCGACAGCGTGTTATCCTTTGAACTGTATACAAGAGATACCACCGCCAAACGGCGTGGCGACGGTCTTCGTGATCTATGTACCTCGCCGCCGACCCGTCAACGACCAGAAGCAGCAGAAACGTTCGTACATTAGGCGGCCCAGTTATATAACAGACGCGTAAGGCGGTTTCTCCGTCAGTTCTTAGTTACACTTAATAGTAATACTAGTCAATAAAGTGATGCCAAATAGTATTTCTTTTTCCTCATTTTGATCTCTACTTTTTTTCTATACATATGCAATAAGTAATTTAAAATGTGTGCTTGTATATATGTAGTTCATAACATTTTGGTTTGCGGCTCGGCAGCAAACTTATGTTTTAATTTGTCACTCCGCCCATAAACGTTGGCCACCACTGGCATAGACTCTACTAATTTGCAATTGATTTACAATCATAAAGAAATTCTCTATATTTTTAAATTTTAAAATGACTTTACTGTCTGGCTTACTCTACTCAACAATTAAATCTTGCAGCTGTGTTCGTTGTGGAGCCAATACTATTGTGGTTATTTTAGTCATAATTAATCACGAGGCCATTTAAACTGCACTAACAACTTTGGGGGTACAAAATTGAGTGGAAAAATGTCTCTAGAGAGTTAAATCAGGCGAACTTGCCGACTACTCAAGTAATCTACATAAACATGTCTATCACTAGAAACAGTAGCCATTATGTAGCAGCTGTATTGCACTACAGTTGTCCTGCAACATTACGCACCCTTGTTGTGTTTATTTTTTGTTTATCGTTGTGACCCTTAGATTGTCGCAAGTTGTTGCGGGCCTAACTACCTTTTTCGTCGACCCAGGATAGGTGGAAAAGGCTTACAGCTTAGCTCAGAGGAGTAGGGGTGGTTCACGGAAACCGCTTACGGGAGGGAAATCTTCCTAGTTCACAGCAGATTACCAGTTCTCGTGGAAGGCCGCGAAGCCAGCAGCTTACGGGAATCGGACTCACCTTTATTGTGCCTCCTCCTATATGTAAAGCTTGCAAAGTTCATGCACACAAAAATACAAAAAATAAAAGATAAATTTCAAGATAAATGCCATTCTCCTTCCTTTAAATTAATGACACATGATACAAAAAAATATAACGATTACATTGAAAATGGTAATATTTCTGGTTAATTAATACAAGATTTTGTTGGAACGTTTGAACTGAAGAACGTTCGCCGTCAGTGGCTTGCGATATTTAATTTCTTAGAATAGATCTACGCAGCCAGTGGCGTCGGAGTTTACAATTTAATACAATTTATGAATACACTTTACAGTTAACCAAAAGAAGAAAGGACAACTGGCGACGGAAGGTCGCTTTACGTCGCATTAAAAAAAAGGTTCAGCACTTGAAACTTGAAAATTAAGCTCGGAAACAGTGTTCACCACACAATTAGAATTTCTCCTACTTTAGTGTTGTTCGGTAGGGAGCAGAGAGAGGCTCAACTGGGGTGTTCCTAAGATCTTCGGGAAGCAGTAAAAATTCGCTGGTACGCCCCTGAAGATTGGATCTAATGGAGATAACGCTACGGCCAGGGCTTTTTCGACGTCGAGAGAGAAGAGACGGGAACTTCAGATGTCAAGATCTCCGCCGCTGTAGGGGGGATCATTTAAAACGGCTCGAAAAACAGGACTTCCACGGGTTTGATAGCTTTTATCCGACACAAGCCGAGAAAACAATTTCACCGAATTGTTTTTGCAAAATAGCTGACCCTCTGCTAATATTTTTAATCCGACATAAGTGTTTTGCCCAACGCAAAAAACGAAACGATAACGCAATTAACAAAAGAGCTGCCACATAACCCGGTATCCAAAAAAATCACGTCAGTTCACTCCCAAAGCCTAGCATCCGCTGACTTTCCCGTCACTGCAAAACATTCACCCCAGCCTAATTTGTTCCAGAAAAAATCCTACACGTGCGATTTCCAAGAAGCATAACATTTTTAAGGCCATACTGCTGACAAAGGGGTCCTAAGAATTCCTTTTGGCCCGCGTTAACAGACTAAATAAACACGTCAAACGTTAGATTAAGTTTCGAAAGTAGCCTCCCATAAATTTAATCTTCGAAAATTATGAAAATTTTAACCGTTCTTATGGAACGGCAATTGAAGTAGAATTTTAATTCCTATGAAGCGGCAAAACTTAACGAACATGACAAAGTTCGAATATAAAATAGCTGAGCTGAGTTCGTAAATAAAACAATAGAACAGTTTGCTACATATGTTAAAGAAAATACTAACTGCAAACAGTCCATTTAATCTACCTCCGGTATTGACCTGGTCAAGCTAGGAAACTGTAGAAAACTTTATAACCAGGGTAGTATGTTGAACTCAAGTAAAAAGGCTCCCCTCTAGAAATGCTATTTAAATTTAGTAAAACAAACGAGTTGCTTCAAGTCGCGACCACTAGAAAAAGCCCATAAGCTGCTGAGATACCTCAAAGGACTTAGCAAGGTAAATGCGTAAGGGTTAATCTTCAGCTGAGGCAGCTCAGAGGTAATCAGCAGGAGGAGACCCGTAAGCAGATGAGATATCTCAAAGCGTTTGGCAAGGTAAAGGGTTACGGGAAGCTTCAGTTGAGACAGCAGCAATCGGCAGAAAAAAGCCCATAAGCGGCTGAGATATCTCAAAACGCTGGGCATGTTAAGGGTTAAGGAAATCTATATAACTTTCTTGACGGTTAGATCTAGAATAATCTCATGATAACTAAATCGAAAAGTAGGCGTATTTGGGTGAAAACAGTAAACTTTAGGAACTAAAACTAAGTTTGTGGCCCCATTAATTCTAAAACTAATTATTCTTCGTTTCAAATAATGAAATTTTAACAGAAATGTTAGGGGGTTTTTAGATTTGTTTTACTTACAAGTCTCAAACGGATTGTACGACTGATATTTTCTTTTTTGTAGTATTACATGTTATTGCATACTCATATATAGAAACATATACAACAATGAATGCACTATATTTGATAATCTAAAATATTTGGTTTATACGGAGTTCTTCCTTTTAAGGAAGAGTTCCCTGATAACATCGATGATTAAAACAATTGTTGATTAAATGGGTTCCGAATCCCCTTTCCCAGAAATCCAATTGAAGAGTTTTAGATCTGACATCGTAACTAAACTGATATCTGATATCCCGTTATAGATATGAGAGACTTTCACCTGACGATAATGAAACTAGATGTGTTTGGAGTTCGACATTTTTTTATTCAGTACAAAATATAAAACTTTAGCAATACATTGCAAAATTTAAACATGCGCCGTTCATGATGAAAAATTTGTGAGGTGTGATTATATAATAGTTGACAGTTGGGTAATCACTGTGTTTATTGCCCAATTATATCCAAATTATTCTCTATAGCAACAAGTCTATTGTAACAATTAGAAAATTACTGTTACCAGCTGAACAAAGACAATAGATCATTTTGATTGTTTACAGCAGAGTTATATTGTCGGTTTTATTATTTTAAACATTAACAAAGGCTACTTTAATGGCCTGTAGTGTCGTTCTGATTTATTGAATATTTAAAAGTTATATGTTAACATTTAAGTAATTATTTTCTTAGGACAATTCATAAAAAGTATTTTTAGATTAGAATATCGTTAAAAACCTTTTCCTGGTAGGAAATCCTTAACGGTACCCACTGAATAATGTTGTCATTCTAATTAGGAAATAGCTAAAGCAGCAACACCATAACGACGGAATATTAATACGTTGTATGTGTGCTGCAGAAGTACATACACATGTAATACACCGTCTTACTGGCTAATAATTACATGATGTCGTCTTTCTGCCGGAAAAATACTCTGTAATTTTGTTATTAGTGAGAAAATTAACTTCAATGTTAATTCTGTTATCTTGTTTGTTGTTTAAAGAGACACCGTTGAACTTTTACAACTATAGAAAAGTAACTACAAAGGCTATACATCGAAACATATCTATGTGTTTTTGATATCTACATATAGACGTATCATGTTAGAAATGCAGTTCAACAGACATAAAAGAACCTTGACTGTAAATTTGACGGTACAACTCACGTATTCCTGCATGTTGTAGAGGAGGGTTCTTCTTGCGAAACATAATCTATTACATGATTCCACATCCTCTCCTTCATCTTGCAGAGTGCCTCTTGCACATGACTCAAGGTGAACATAAACCAAATCGTAAACGTAAATCAAATCCAAACAGCAATGCAGAGTTATAAATCATAGACAAGATTTTTTCCCGTACCCGCTGGACTGTCAACGATATTGCAACTAAACCAGCTCATTAAAACTTCGAATATCCAATGAAAACCTCGGGATAACTATACAGCTCAATAGATGGATGTATGCAATACCATCAATAAGCACACAGCACAATTCTTGAACACACAAGTCTATATTTAGGAATTATGACACAGTTACTGAGCACATATCCTTAATAATAAATTAGAGGCGCATAGCTTATTATCTGATGAAGTATACAAAGAACCATTACCAGGCACACAGCTATAATTATAAATTAAGAGCACACAGCTCAACATTTATTAGTTACGAATAGTACTAAACACACAATACCATATTTCGAAAGATACGTAAAGTACATTTAATCTGCACATAGCTCTAGAGCTAGAGCATACAGACTATTACTTGATCAAGTATACAAACTACTATTACTCCACACACACCTCCACTTATAAATTAAGAACACACAGCTAAACATTTAATTAGTTACACATAGTACAAAATACAAAAAATGTACCTGAAGGTTTTTTCTTATTTTATTTATATTAATAATTACAAATAATAATGACAAAATGACAAAACTTTATTTCAGTAGGTCAAGTTTGGAATTGCTACACACGTGGCGTTAATAATGTTATGCAACATTATGATTGTGTGCAATTTGTTCCAGCAGTGGGTGCTTACAGGAGTGCACCCATTGGATAAACGCTGGATGAGGCCATGTAGGCGGGGAACCTATGCATGTTGTATGTATGTGCAGGTTCTTTTGTGTTCATTGCTTACATCGCATAAATATTTGGTTTGACGAGGCCAAAGTGGTTTATTCTACAGAGTGTGAAATATGACATAGACTAAACTAATTAAGACTAGGACAAATTAGTTTGTTCTGAAATCTCAATCTCTATTTCGGACTAGCACAAACGCATTAATCCTATCGCGTCTCGGATAAACTAGTTAGTCCTAAAATTGGATTTGTTCGGTAACATATGTAAACTAATGATAATGAATGTAAAGAGTTACTTTTCTAAATTGGATTAACTACCATTGCATTCAATTCTTGTTGCAGTCTGAAAAATCGTCTAAAAATCTTCGGTGTCAAACATACAACTAAAATAATATACAATTACCGTTTTTACGGGATTATTCCCCGACGAATGCACAAAAGGTCTATGTGAATGTTTACTACCCTTACTAAGCACACAGTTCTAGTAAAAAATTAAGAGCACGTAGCACAATAACACATTTAGAGTACACAACTCTGAATATAAATTGTGTATTATGTATAATTTTAATAGTTAAATAAAAACCCACAGTTCGGACAATTCTAGTCACAACCATTCATCATTTTCCTACTGCCCATCCTTCCTCTGGGACTGTCTAATCATATCTGACTTCACGGGGAAAGCAGCAGATCGTATCACGAAAGCTTAACCATCCTTTTTTACATATTTGAAGAATATTTCAGATATGGTTGTATTGTTATGTGTTAAATACATAACTACAATTTTAAAGGTGTAAAGATACGTTCACAATCAATGGTTTCTGCAGTAGACCTAATAAACATAACGTATTAATCAAAGTAAATTCATATTTATTGGTATGCAAAAGATTATTAATAATTTCGTATTATTGACACTTCAGAATCTACTTATACTAAGGAAAAGTATGATTTTAAAATATATAAATATTATGGAAGAAGTACATGAAAAGAATCATAGCAAAAATGTCTTCATTCAACCATTACAAACAGTTTAAATTAGCGAAACTGAAACCGATAACGTCAAATATAACATTCGCGGTACTATTAACAACAAAATTTAGCAACTTAGCACTTATCTTAGATCTGTCACTATTTGTTACAGTAGCCGCTTCTGCTTTAGCAATCCGAAAACATTTAAACAAATTTGTAAATATAATGTTCCTGAAGGAACAACTGAAATAACTTTCATTACTTGGCGTGTTTCAATATTTCATTTTTGTTCAATAAATCTTATAGTAATGATAATAAACCAGGGATGATGTGTGGCGGGATTTGGAGCTTTCTATAATCTGTTTCTTTTTCGGCTTAAATCTATTTGAAAATATATTTTAGATCTTTTATTTATTTCTCTAGAGTAGAAAGGAATGATTGGTAATTCCTATCCATTGCATGCGATGTCCGATGGTTGTTGAATATCGTGTAATTTATTTATAGATA
Source organism: Limonius californicus (assembly GCA_014611495.1). Lineage (NCBI taxonomy): Eukaryota > Metazoa > Arthropoda > Insecta > Coleoptera > Elateridae > Limonius > Limonius californicus. The sequence continues at coordinate 29,037 of JABXWE010002862.1, read as the reverse complement.
GGAGGTCGTGTTTTAAAAAGTTGATCGTTATTCGTAATAAGGAAAAATGAAAATTTATTGATTAGCTACGAGAAAAATGAGAAGAAACTGAAAGGTGTGTTTGAATGTACTTCGTATAAAAGTCTGGAAATTAAATACTTATTTTATGAGATTTACAATTTAAAATATTGTAGAAGTATTTCCTTTGTGAGTTGCTCAATAAATTGTCAAAGGAATAGTGGATGAGTTTAAATTTGTTCTTAAGCAACAGCAATTACTTGTGGGTTTATAACTGTGATTTATATTCTGGAAGAGTTGGAAAGTGCAGAAGTAAAATGAAAGGTTTGCGAGTTAGGGTAGGAAGGCATTAGCGGAATAAGTACTGAACAGAGCCGAGTAGTTGGTTAGTACAACTTTGGACAGCTGGAAGAAATATTTTGGGCCTGGCTGGTGGTATTCTACGAAGAAAGAAGTCAGTGGACTATCTCTGTGACGACGAACAAGGTGGGTGACATTTGAAAGTTAAGCTTGACAACAAAAGTGAGCATTCAGTAGTGCCATTTATATCTTTAAATGATAGTTCTGAAATTATGTTAAATCAAAAGGCGGAGGAGCGTTTTTCGTATTTTAGTTAAAGACCGAACGCTCGTAATCACGCTACTGCTGTGGCAAGCTATATTATCTTTGCAATACATTATTTTATACCTATTTCAATTGTTCCAATAGTATTATAGAGTTTCATGGCATGTTGAAAAAATTTATTAGTGTTGAAGAAACCATTAATATACCCAGAATTAAAGAATTACAATTAATAAATTACATTAGGTAAATGTCGTTTGTACTAAATTTATCTATTCTATATGTGCAACGTTGCCAGCTATAGAAATTTTACTCTACTTCTACACTCAAACCTAAATCTCTAAGCAACTTTTTCTTTCAAGTTTCTATACATATTATTTGAATGAACTAAAATACAGTAAAATTAATAAATATTTGTACAGGGTGTTCCTTACCCACCGAATAACGGACACCGCCTGTGTTCGTCATTAGTAGTAACGTCACCGTCGGTATTCCTCTTGCTTAGTTCCTTCAAAACTATACTAAAGCTTTAGCAAAATTGATATTGAGTTAGTAGTACATAACTCGACTTTGCCAATTTTACATTGACGGCGCCACCTAGAGACTGCTTTTAACAAATTCGATATAAATCGGGCTGTTTAAATTTTAAATAGAAACTTTTACTACATTTAAACGATTTGGCAACAGTGGATTATGCACAACTCTTTAGATATTTTACTTTGTTTCTTTAAATAGTGAAGCTAAAATAAATACTCCTCATGTAAGTTCAGTTTTAATTTAATCTATAACGTTAGAATTATTTAATCTTAAGGTGATTATATGATGTAAAATGGTCTCCATGGCACTACATTCTTTTACGTTTTCGTTGCAATTTTCGCTGTAGAATCTCACAATGGATTTTAATTCGAAACGCCCTGTATATAATAATCCCTAAACGTATTTGTGCCCTTGCTGTATACTAAATAATAACCATAAAATAATTACGACAGTACAGATCATTTAATTCGCTGATTAAGACAACGCGGCTTTTCTTAAATATTTCTAGAATGAAGTTTTCTATAGAGCATCCAATATTTATTTCTGTTTATGCTCCAACATGATAAAGGAGTTGGAATGCACTTAAATATTTATCTTTATTACAGTGTACTCGGTACGTAATATACGGGAACAGATCATATTTTACAGACTATCTAGTGTTGTACTTCCATTGTACTTTTGATTTTAAGAAAGTACCACTGTTATCATTTAATTGCCCTTTGACTTACCTACACCAACAGTATTGAATAACAAACAATCGCAATCTCAAGCATAAATCAATTAAATCAGCAACGATTTTAATTGTTTTAGATGCTTTTATAAGTAATTTCTCGAGTGTTTTCAGTATCTTCAAGTGTATTGTGTTTTGAGAGTAATAAGTGGTACAGGAATTACGTTTTTATCGTAAAAACTGCTGCTTCTACGTAAATCAAAGTAATAATTTGCGAACTGTAAAATAATAATTGATAATTTGTTAGGCAGTGGTTTCTGCCTACTGCTAATATTAGTTAAATGTACGCTCCACAAATAAATATTTAAAAAATATTCGGAAATCATAACAACATCTCTTAAGAATGGCTTTGGGAGCTTTAGGCGGGAGGGTGACTAAGTTCACCCGACCGTGGAAGTGTTTCTGGGAATATGAGAGATAAATAAGGGTAACAGAGTCACCAACGGCAGTCTGCAAATTACAGTGTTGTTGGTAGCCAGGGGTAAGCTTGCATATCTTTAGCGTAACACCTAATTAATAGCGTTTGTGAACCTACTAATTCATTGCGATGCGACTATTGTAATGGGTCCTTTTTTAAATATTAGGAAGGAAGTGCGGTATATTGGTTTACAACTTATTTTGAACCACTGGCCGCTAAATTCCAAGAAGTTTAAAATGGTATTTGTGCGGTTGTGTAAGAAGAGCGGAGGTAGAGGGGTACTTGTGAGGGTGGAAAACAACAAGGGACCCGAGAGGGAGACGGGCGACGAGAGTCCGAGGGTTAAGACGCAACGTCGAACCCACATCTTGATTGCGAATAAAGTGTGCAGCTACAAGTGCGAGTCAGCTACCATTGATTGTCAATAAAGTGTGCAGCTACAAGTGCGAGTCAGCTACCAAATTGAAGCATACGTGGGAAGTACATAAGCATACGTGCTAAAAAGGCGATTCTTGTTGGCAGTAACCAACAATTTGGGACCAGAAAGGAAGACCATTACCCCACACCCCTCTGTTTCCGGCTTCGCAACAATAAAAGTGCAAAGATAGTGTCGAGGACAAAAAAACAAGGTACCGAAAATTTATTATACCAATTTACAGCGGATCCAGTGGCGCGACATAGATTTTAAGTTAGTAGCTTGTAATTGAGTAATGTTCAGCTTTGTTTTAGCTAATAGGAATTTTAGATTATAGTCGTTGTTTTCTTACTAACAGATGTTCTTAGAATTAAATAAATTTTGAATCCCTTACATGATTTAAATTCTTTGGGAGTAATTAGTAGTGGGGGGTTTGTTTACGGGGGCATTTCCCAATTCACCCACGACTGAGCTAGACCGAGGTAAGCTTCGATAACAAATATATACATTAGAAGTACCACGAAATAAAACACCCATTACACTATCCTCTATGCTGAGGCAACTTGCGATAGTAGTGTTACAGTTTATATATAAATATATATAAATGGGCTGTAATGGCAATATCCCTCCCCCTCCCGGTAAGGTCGACCGTAACAATTATTTCACAAAATTAATCAATATAGTGTTTGTACTACAGATAAATAACGTACATCTAGAATAATAAATATTTGCATCTACGAGAGTGCTTTAAATGAAAGTGATTTCAAACTGCAGCAGCACTTGGAATAAATGGATAAAAATAGTTACGAAAAATAGTGCGAAATAGGAAGTTTGAACTCACCGACGTTTAATAGAAGGGCATTTGAACGCACGGACGGTTGAACCCGTGGGAATTTTCGCTCACAAAGCAAGGCTCTTACCGTATTGCCGCTAGACTATTACTGCGAAGTACAGCTGATGCCGCAAGCGGATATAATAACATCTCAATTTCAATATAACTAAACAATTAATTAAAGCTTTATTTGGTACATAGTAATAAAGATATAATAGATAAATGTTACCTTTACACTTACGGTGATTAAAATAGTAAATATTATCGGACCCATGAAACACAACACTTTTGCATTCCCTATCGTAAACGTCTTTGTCTGCTTCCAACTATAAACGTTTAATTGCATTACTTTTTAAGTGGATTTTCGAGTCAAAACATTTAAACTCTTAGAACAAATTGGACAAAATTAATACAAACTACTGTAACAGATTAGAAAGTATTTGACTAAGCATCAGTAATTGGTAAACTGAACAAATATAAATTGTGGCAGAATAGAGAGACACAGATTACAAGGATATTGCACAATTTACTAAATATTAAAATTATCTGTTTGCTAAGAGTATTATTCCCGCATGAGAGAAATTATACATAGATGCTGCTAAATCAGACACTCGCCTAATATTACTTATACAAATTAAAACTAAAACTCGGCTAGGAAAACGCTAAAAAGGTTGAACGGTGTATGGTGAAATAAAGAAATATCAAGAAAGCGAAAATAGGAAATATATAACGCCGTGATTGAAAGTATAACCTTGCACGGCCCATAGACATGGAGAATGACGCAAGTAGACCAGAGACAGTTCACCGCTGTGGAAATGTTTGTGCTACGAAGATCTTGCAAACTCTCCAGACGTGGAAGGCAAACAAGTGAAAGTATAGGAAGATCAATCTAGAGTGTACTATTATAGATGGGATAGAAAGGAAATACTAGGATTGGTTTGGTCCCGTGAAGAGGATGCGAAACGAGAGAATATTAAAAGTTGACACGGAATAGGTACATGCATTTTTGTACACCTTAGTGCTAACTATATGCCAGTTACGGAATTTATTTCAAGTGCGCTTCACGTTAATATATTGTATTGTTGAAAGTAATTAAAATGATGGTTGTTTACATCATACAGAGGTGAATGATAAAATTCTGATGTTACTAAGCTATTCACATATATGAATGTCTACCTTATCGCGATTGTTGTAGGCTAGATTAATGGTGGTACTCCTAGCAATCCACGGAATTAATATTCAAGATCAATAACCACATAATCCTCTATATGTTTCACAACGTATTTAGCGAAATTATACAAATTGGCATTTTTAAGAACACCCATATCTTGAAGAACTGACATCAAAGAATATGTTTTTCTGGTGTTCTCGCACACCAGAAGTGCCAGCCTGAACAGATGTACGCTTGCTGTCCGGGAGAAAGTTTCTCCCTTATTACAGTCCGTTTACTCCCACGATTTCGCTATTACAAATTCGACCCAATCCAAAACAAGACATTGCGCGGATGACACAACCATCTGGACCACCTGAAAAAACATCCCCATGAAAAGAAATCACTCAATAGCATCCGCTGGTGGACCAGCCGGTGGAGAATAAAGCTCAACACTCAATCACTAGCCATCCTATTTCGCCATTCCAACTCCACCAAAAACCCCAAATTGAATCCCTACGGTTTCAACATTTCTATTTATAACCAACGAATCCCTCTCGCCAACCAAGCCCGACATCTGGATATCACCTTCCAACATACATGTGCCCAGATCCTCAATATACGAGAATCATTAAAAAAATTGCGCTATCGTTCCAATCTTCTCCAACTCAGCCAAGGCCGTTCCCAAGGTTGCAACCTTTATGCACACTTACAACACTTTCATATGATCCGAGTTCCTCTATATGCCACTATCCAACCTCATATTTTCCATTAAATCCCAACATGCGGAATGCAAATCCTCCGTCGCATATTCCGCCTTCACTGAGAACATCGCAGTATCCTACTACACATTAACACCCAAATCATCCCAATAAACGACCGCTTCACCGAACTTCAAGAAAAATATATCTCACGCACCCTCCTCCGCGGCATTGCCATCACCTTAAAAACCCCCCAAACTTCTCACAAACCCCTACACCGCAATTTCGACCTTGAGAATCGGATCCCCAGACAACCCCGGAGGAAATGCAAACACTCCCCGACTGCTTCCTTTTCATCTCTATACCCCTCCAGACAACCTCATTGCCCTGGGAGAAGAAACTCCACTAACAACGGAGTGAGCATATACTATACCAATCCTAAATTCTAATTTCAGATAAAACCTGAAGAAACGAAAACGGAACGCACCATATCAGCAACCAAGAACTAGCATCTGCCAACGAACTACCCAACAGCAATACACGTGGCCGATATCCACACCACAAGAAGAAGGAAGACCCAGGGCTGAAAAGGCCAGAAGCCAAGAACAGCCCACCCACCTAATATAACTAGAAATAGTAACATGTAATACTCGTATATTAAGATATTTAATAAACGTATTTCACATAAAAGTGCATACGGTCTACGAAAGTCTTAAAAAAGTCGAATTATTATTATGAATATTACATCAATGTCAGGATCGCATCAGTTAACTTTTGCGGCGGGGTTGACCAACTAAGATTTAACTCTCCCGGTCGGATGTTGTGACTAAGGGGTTGTTCTCTCGCAACTCCTGCGAATATTAAAGTGTCTAACTGGACATGGTCCAGTTGCAAGCTGTCTCTGGAAAATTGGTACACCTGAAGAGATGCATTGTAGTAACGACTCTGTAATTAAGAGTGGTTGTGTTTGCATCAACTAGCGTGTAGATGAGCTACGGTTCGCATTCGAAACACTACCGGGACGAGGGTGGTGGAGGACATCCGGTGAGTTCCGCTCTATATTTTTTTGACAATTCAGAAAGGTTGTGTTTTATTATTTGTTGCATGTTACCTGCCTGTGGTCACCAAGGAGTTCTGATCGCATCCAATGTTTATTTACGCGTGTACCCCATAAATAAAATGCAGAAGCAGTACCATTATAATAATCATTAAAGTTTAGTAACCGTTATATTATGCAATTGAAATATGTAAAATGGGTACTTGGAACATAAGAGGGATAAATAAAGAACACGAACTAGCAAAGGATATGGAAATATCAGAAATGAAAATAATCGGATTGACAGAAACTAAAAAGAAAGGAAATAGTAATGTTGTTATAGGAACAAGCAATATGTTAATTTACGACGGTGTGGACGAATCTATGAGAGCTTGCGCAAGAGTGGCATGTTTAATATGGGAAGACTGTGATAAAACAGCAAGAAAGTGGGATACCACCTATGAGCGAATATTAATAGTAGAGCTAGAATTAACCAAAACTATGATGAAAACTATAATTATTGCGTACGGGCCAAACGAACATGCAAGAGCGAAAGAGAAGAATCAATTCTGGGAAAACCTAGAGAAATCCGTAGAAAATTACAAAGCCCAATTAGTGGTGATGGGTGATCTCAATGCAAAAGTTAGCAAGGAGACAGCAAATTGGGAAGGAGTAATCGGACCGTATGTTGAAGATGTCACAAATAATAATGGACAAAGACTACTAGAATTTGACTCAGATAATGATCTTATAATAGCAAACTCTTTATATTTATAATAACAAGAGAAGTTATGGGCAGATGGGAAACGTCTATAGTGGACTACTTCTTAATACAAAAAACTTATATAAAAACTCTAAAAGACGAATTAAGAGAGGGTATGCAAATTCAAAATAAAGAAAAACGGCAGCGTGGATATGCAGGAAGGAGCTAGTTCAACAGAAACAACTATAAGAGCCTACAAGTTGAGAAATATCCAAGGCAGAAGAGAATATACTAAGTTGGTAGAGAAAAAGTTTAAGAATAATAATGACTTCGAACCTGTTAACCTGGGAAGGAAATGGGGAAAGATTCAAAGAAACAGTGCTAAACGCGACAAGGAAGATATGTGGAACAAAAACGTATGGAAAGGGCAAACACCGTACAGCATGTGGAATGGAACTCTTAAACACGAAATAAAAGAAAAGAAGGAATACTGGAGGCAATATCTATCAAAAAGAACCCCAGAGGGATACGAATTGTACGAACTACAAATAATAAAAGCGAAAAAAGCAGTACTAGAGGCCATGAAATAATCATGGGAAGACTTTGGAGAAACCTTTGAAAGGAACAGCAGGGACAACCAGAAACTGTTTTATAAAGTGATAGAATCATTCAGAAACAAAGAAGGGGTAACACTGAAACAAACGAAAAATAAACAAGGAAAAACTGTAACGGATGAAGTGGAGATCTTAAACAGGTGGAGTGAATACTTCCAGGAACTGCTTAATCCCGAAAGGACTACGGGAAACAATACCGAGATAGACAACGCCAACGAAATTCAAGTAGAACCACGAAACGAAATTACAGAAGTGGAAAACATTGATATACGCAAAATGAAAGAAGCAGTGAAAAAACTAAAAGTAAGCAAAGCAGCTAGCTGAGATGAGATAACTACAGAAATGATAAAGTACTTGGGAGAAAACGAAATAAAAGAGCTGCAAGATATATTAAATCTAACTTGGAGGAGAAAATAAGTACCAAAAGAGTGGAGCACAGCAATAATTCTACCAATAATTAAAAAAGGAGATTCCAGAGATTGTGCAAACTATAGAGGAATCTCCCTCTTATATGTTGCTGCAAAGATATAGGAAACTCTCCTTGAAAAAGGCTAAGGAGCTGTGTGGAAGCTCAATTAAATAATGTGCAAAGTAGGTTTAGAGCGGGTTTCAGTGTACAAGACCACACCTTTACATTACATCAGCTGGCGGAGAAAATAATTAAAGAAAACAAAAATGTATTCCTCCGTTTCATAGATATGAAAAACGCTTTCGATACGATTCAAGGAAGCAACATTTTGGAGAATTTTGGAAAGGAAGCTTGTTAAGGAAGACCTAATAGAAACAACCAAAAGCACTTACATAGTTACCAATAATATAGTAAGAACGGCAAACAAACTATCGAAAGAATTCACAACAGAATGGGCGGACTACTAAACCCGTTACTGTTGATCTACATCATGAACGATATAATAGCAGAATGCAACCAGAAGATGAGAAAATACAACATTCGCTACAGAAACCTACAAGCAATTAACTTAGAAGTGTGTGCGTTCGCTGATGACGTGATGTTGTGTGCTGACTCGGAAATAAATTTAAATTATAACCTAGAAGCGTGGAATGAACTTCTAACAAAACATAAATTGAAATTAAATTTTTGAAAAAGATGAAAGTGATAATGATAGCGAACAACGACACAGTAGTGAATATCGAAACTGGAAATGATACCATAGAGCAAGTTGGGAGTTTCAAATACTTGGGAACCACAATACAAAATAAAGTAACCTGTACAGAAATTTTCTAAGTAAAAAGAAGTGTCCATCTAAACCAAGGTGACTATACAATACTATATAACTACCGACACTAATCTATGGTGGAGAAAATTGGGTACTTACTGAGAAACAGGAAAAACGGCGTCATGCCTCAGAAATGAAATTCCTAAGAAAAATCTGGATATCAGGAGAATCGATAAAATAAGAAATGGGAGTATTAGCGAGGTACTACTAGTAAAATCCCTTCGTGGAAAACTAGAGGAACACAAACTGAGGTGGTTAGGACACCTGCTAAGGATAAACGCAAGCAGACAAGTAAAGAAAATTTGGGAGACAGGAACAGTAGGCAAAAGTCGAAAAGGAAGACCAAGGCGAACATGGAACGACAGTGTAGAAGAAATATTGAGGCAAGAGGCAAATCCTGGAACGAACCAAAGAACATGGCAATGAATAGGAAAACTTGAAGCTACTTTATCAAAGAACAAACATAAATTTTGAACCAACCAAACCACGACACCTACGGGTGCAAAAGAATCGGATTATATATGTATGTACATTATGCAATTAGTGGTTTATGAAAAGTCCATTATAAATATTAATAAGATACTACATCGGCAAGATTATGAACTGATACAACTTTTTGAATTATTATCTTAATAAGTCTGTTTTGTATTTCTTCCGCCTGTTTTACTGCTTTAAATTACCCATTAAAAAGTAAGGCGGCATGGATAAATCAAAATCGCAAGCGGTATTGAATTCTGAAAATAAATTTGCGTGGGTAGAATCCATGCATACAGGAAGTAATCAATTTTAGAAAATTATTATGCACTCGTACACCGACAAAACAAACAAGAATTGTTAAAATATAGCTACTGTCGAAATCTCTACAGGAATTTAATAAAGACTACTATTTGTATTCTTATTTTAATGGGAAACCGCATACACAAGAATAAAATTATTAATAATATATATATGCGTGTCGCGGTCGTAAAGTCTGTTACAAAATGGGTATCTTTTATACATATTAGTTTTCAAAAAGTCAGCAGTTTTGTTCTATTTTACACGGTATCTAATGTTTTCTAGTTGCCATGCAGTTTTCTTTTGTAAAATACTTGTTAAGACATCCAAATATTCGATTCAATGGACCAACAAAAATGAAATTAATAAAAATATCAAACTTTATATAGCAGATCTTGATAGACATAGAACTGTAAAATAAAAATTGTTGTAGCATTAAAAGCAAATATAATTGCGCGCGTTTCTAAATAGAATTTTTTTAACTTCATGGCAATTGTGATGTTGAATATTAGCTGACTTTCCCATTCATTGTGAAGTTTATACCAAATTCAAAATATTCACACGTTTGACAGAATATAAAAGTACTCAAATTATTTGAAGTAGAACTTTATCAAACGTCAAGTATCCGAAGTTAATCTAGTCATCACCACACATTATGGAGATAAAATGAAAACGCTCAACCTAATAAGGCAATCGATACGACAGTTCCCAAATTAAAAAATGTTTTTGACTCTACGGAAACTTTAGGAGAATCATATCAATAACTCGAATAATTACAACTATGGCAATCATAAATTCATGCAAACAACATCAAATACCACCTGTGGTCTTACAACATGACATACTACTATCAGACTTATATAAACTAAGACAAGAATTATGGGGCTCTAACCAAGAATTAGCCATTCTAACAAGCGACATCTTACATTACTATCAATTGCCAATATGTGATTGTACCTTTTCTGGAACAAACATCATCGTCCATGTTAGAATTCCAATCGTCTCCTAAAACAATCATGGAAATTATATCAGCTTATAACTACGTCATTTGCTTTGGTACAACCAAACCTGTACTTTATCTACTGCTCCAACGTACCTGACAGTATCCAACCAGAACGAAAGTCCAGCATTACGGATTATTACTGGATATCGTCTTTTTGAAGATAAACTTTGCTGTATTCCAAGATACAGCTCAGATGATATCCATGGACCTATATGTGCCATGAAACTTTATCAAGGAGCCACCGTGGAAGAACTAGGAAAACATTTCCCAATATCATGCCGTCAGTCAACAGCCGTCGTCATCACTGAAGTCACTGAAGAAACATACATCATTGCTCATGCTCCTCCAAACTGCTTCATTAAGTGTCCAGGAAAAAACATCGCTGTTTCGAACACAACCCGTACGGACCCTGGAGCTGTTAAATTGTACCTTCCTTGTAACGTAGTTTTCGATTCATATGTTTTCATCCCTCGACGTTATCCTTGTAATCCCCAAATACCTAGAGAAGCAACCATCACTCATACTATATCCGCAATTTGGTCCAACCTGAAATCCTTCACCATGAAACCAGATCACGAAAATAATCCTTCTACTTACCACAATATCTCGGAGTGTCTAAATCATCAATGGACTTTAGGCATTCCCCATGTGAACCTCACCAGCGTACCAGATCCCATCAAGGACATCAAGCACTATATCAACGAAAAACTTTCGACTTCGGCAAGTTTCATGGACAACTATGGTTTCCTTGGCCTTTCTACCATTGTTGCATGAAACATTGTACTGTCCATCCTGACGGTATATCTATTGTTTCGACGGACACCTCTCGGCACCTCCACCATATGTTACGCCTATGGCTGTAACTGATAAGGAGCCCTTTGTCCTTATCGCCGGGATCACCAGAGAAACAACTACCCTTATATAAAAATGGTTGGATTTATTAATCACTTAGTTCTACAAGACTATTACAACTTATTCTAAAACATTATACTAAACTACTTACCATAATACAACTAGGTACAGCGCCATCGCTAGGTTTTATTCTTGGGAACACCGCCAACTGTGAACTATACACTCTCTACTAAATATTTACTATTCACTGTCTGCTATTTTTACTGTTTTTTAATTCAATGTTAAGTGTCCTTTTATAAATTCCCTTCTGCACCCATAAGCGATGACCTAGTTATTACTTAATTTTGCTTATCAAGCGTATTACTTATTACACATTGCCTAATTTAATATTCTAATGTACTTTGAATTTGCTGAGTAGAATGACGTCACCACTTGCAACATAAATGTGTATGCAAGTAATTGAAATCACATTACAACAGCTATAAAGCAATAATAATTTAATTTACAATTTTGGATATTGGGTTCGTAACAATATATTTGTCAACAAGGCGTAACATAACCATACCATACCAACCATTCTAAAACTTGCATGCAGTTTTTTTCAAATAGGATGATAAGTATTGATATCAACAGAGCGGAGCTCCAGCACATTATATTCGTTATACAACACCATCAGAAATTTTCGAATAACTCACAGTTTCTTAATTAGATACCCCTCCTAACAATAGCGAGTGATGAAAATGACGACGTACACGTTAAAATACCCTATTTTCATGAAAGATAATACAAAATACAACTGTTTTAGTACCTTAAAATTACGTTAGTTAGTTCCGAAAAGAACTAGCTGATTAAGAAAGGTAACATGTAAGTACGTTAATACCACATTTTCACGCACTCAGAACAGCCTCAATAATGCAACTGACTAATCATTATTTAGTTTCTAATTTTAAAAATGTGGTAGTTATTTATTGTATTAATACTATTGACATGTTATAATAAAAATAAAATAATTTTACTAGACGTACTGCTTTATAATGAATGATTGATTGTGTTCTGGTAGCACAGTTGGCAAACAGCTTGTATTCTCTGGAAAACTACGATTATGGCTTGGGTTCGATTGTCCAGCACTACCTCGCAGCTTATAAAAAAATGTGTACACACCATACACTATTTGTTGGTTGGCAACCGTAGGATCGCAATGATCTCTAGAATTTCTGTCGTTCGATTCGACTTTAAATTGTAATTTTCACCATAGCGCTTAGGAGAAGCACGTGACATAGCATAAGCCGGTGCACAGCAGTAAAACATAAAAGACTGTGATAAAAAAATTGTATGTATTTTTAAAGGTACTGTTAGACAATGGTTTTTGCATATTGTGAATATTACATAAATGTACGCTCTAGAAATAAATATTTGTAGCTCATAACAACATCTGTTAAGAATGGCTTTAGAAGGTTTAGGCGGGAGGGTGACGAGGTTCACGCGATCGTGGAAGAATTTTCTTGGAATGTTAAGAGTGAGGTGTAAAATGCCGAGTAAGATGGTCTACTGATGGCAGCGTTATTGATAGCTAGGCGCTAGATTTCCGTATTTGGCGTCATAACTAAATATATAGCGTTTGGGAACCTACTAACTGATAGCGGTGCGATTATCCTCTAAGTTGAGGCAAGGTGCGATATTAGTGTTACCATTTATGAGTCTACTGCGCTGGCAAGGTTATGGTTTCAATCCATGAAGTGGTGTATATGTTTACCCGAATGGTTGCGTATTATCGGTTTATAAGCGTTGGACTTATTATCGTTATTATACAAAACTGGTGTAGCTATGCAAGTAGTTGTTGAAACCAGTAGCGTAGTGAATGTAACTAGCTACATGAGTAGATAATATGTGAGTCATGTTGAATCATTATTAGTCTAGCAATCATTCGGGCAGGTAGTCAGCTGGCAGAGGTGGTCTCGTACAGGCGCCTTCGTCGAATTATTATTATTATGAATGCTACAGCAATGATAGGATGGCATTGGCCAACTAAGTTGCAACTCTCCCCATGTGGGGGCTAAGGGGATGTTCTCCTATGAATATCAGAATGCTCTAAAGGATTGGTATACTAGAAGATATGCACAATTGTAGTAATTAATCTCTGATTACGACCGGTAGATGAGCTTCTGTATCCTGTTCGAATTCCACTCCAGGCGCAGAGGGCTGGAAAACCCCCGGTGAGTACAACTGACCAATGTTTAGTGACAGATCAGCAAGTCTGTGTTTTATTATCTGTTGCATGTCACCTGCCTCCTGCTACCAATGAATTCTGATTGCATCCGCTATTTTTTACCGAGGAACTCCATAAATGAAATGCAGAAGCTCTGCAAACTGATTCAAATTTAAAATTCAGTAGTTTTTATACGCCCCTTGTAAGGTCGACCCTAAGAATATTTTAAAGAATAAAACCTAAACCGCAAGAAATTACAGTAGTTATAATGATAACACGGTAGTGATAAGTTTTTGTTGCCATGTAAAATACAGCACAAAATATGATATCATAAACAAAGCTGATAGCGCCACGAGATTTAAATCGGTTTAAGTGTCCAAGGTCTTTCGCATACATGTTTACGACTGAGACTTTTAGTCGTTAAAACTAATTTTAGAAAAAATTGCTTGCAATAAAGATTGTTCATAATTATAGTACCTATTAACGTATTCGCTAGTATTAAGCATCACGGGTTCCAGGGAACATCTGATATATTTGTGCGTATAAGTATGTGCTTATAAATGGAGAATATAATTTATGATTTTTCTTGTTGAACGTAAGAAGTTCATCTTTCATAAATTCGCTTTATTTTAACGCAAACTATAGCACAAAATACATTTCAATGCAATGATTTTGAACAGTAAAGAAATGAACAAATTGTAAACTTTCATCACATTTAAAGTGCCCCGCGTTCGTTTCCTGTTGTTATTCTAAGGTTGAATTCGCTTTATTTTAACGCAATCTATTACACAAAATATATTTTAATGCAATAATTTTCAATAGTAAAGAAATGAACAAATTGTAAACTTTCATCACATTGTCAATGTTCAAAGTCTTAAACATATAATTTTTCTTTGCATTTGCCATTTGCCAAAAACTTCAACTCCGACAGATTATGAAGATTTACGCCCGATAGGTATATTACCACCTTTATCAAACATTTTAGAAAAAGTTGTTGAGTGTCAGTTACGCTGTCATTTTATAGCAAACCAAATTATACCAATACACCAATCGGGGATTAAACCTGGACATAGTTGCTGCACCACTCTACTTAATACTACTGATGACATGATTCAGTAAAAAATTTGGGATTAATTATAGATCACAAGTTGCGGTTTAACGAACATACAGGGTGTTTCGAAATTCGCGCACACGGACTGTTGGATGGTGTTATGCGACAAAAACTAAACAAAAAGTTCCTCTACTATGTTTCCATCAGACCACTATCTTTCGAGCTACCGCGGTTTTAAACCGCGTGTTGCAGGCAGCGCGAGAAATAACACCGGAGATGGTACGCAACTCTGTTCGAGCAATCCAACGACGTGCTAAAGCTTGTTTAGTAACAGACGGCGGACATTTTAAACAAATGTTGTAATTACGTACTCGTCATAATTATAGTTTCATCCTTCTTTTGTTTTTAAAAATTTGTTATTAAGTTTAACCAATTGATTAAACATCATAAGTTAAGATTCAACACTTTTTTCTGCGATTTTCAGATTTTTAAAACCGCGGTAGCTCGAAAAATAGTGGTCTGATGAAAAAATGGTAGAGGAACTTTTTATTTAGTTTTTGTCGCTCAACACGATCCCATAGTCCGTGTGCGAGAATTTCGAAACACCCTGTATATCTAAGTGCGTTAGAAATTCTTACAGTACCCTTAAAATTAATTATATTTCAAAATCGTCATTTGTTTAGTAAATAAATTGTGTTATCTAAATTGAATTACTATGACACAATATATTACTAGTGTTTAGATTCAAGAGATATTAGCCGAATACAGCGTGTTCAATATGCCTGTACGGGCTTGCTATTTAGAATTCGTAAACACCGAAGAATTAGCCACAAACTTAAAGATCTTGGTTGGTTGAATATATAAAATCGACGCTAGTTACACGCTGCTTCCTTATACAATTATAACTGAACAAACTCCACCTTATAATGGATGTGCATAATTTAAATTTAGGATTCAAGGGACTTCTTACACCACCTCTTCACTGTACAGAAAGGTTTAAATGCTGGTATTCTTACAACATTGTGAAACTATATAATACATTGCCCATTTGTATTAAAAATATGCCCAAATACAAGTTTAAGTTTTTGTTTTCTAGATTTGCTGTATACTGGTTTTACATGCTAATGGTCCTTGAAAATAATATTCTGCTTTTATGTTTTGTTATTGTTGCACATACTTGTAAATGTATTTATTATTATAAATTATATTTTGTTTGTAATCTGCTGTTACGGTTCATAGATAATTTATTATTTTAAAATTAATACCCAGATTTAAGTGGAAGAGCAGAAGGCGCTCTTAACCAGCCTATTTTGAACTGCGCCCTATTTTTTCTATATAATCTTTATGGCTAATTGATACCCAAGTATGCCGACAAAAAAAATATTTAGGAGCGAAAAATTACCAACAGGAACTAGATGTATAATGTAGAAATACATAAAGCAAAGACGAAGAGCCACAGGGGCTTTGAATGGAATACTATACAACACAAACACAAGTAAAAATTAAAAAAGCATATATATAAGTCG
This sequence comes from Limonius californicus, assembly GCA_014611495.1. Classification (NCBI taxonomy): domain Eukaryota; kingdom Metazoa; phylum Arthropoda; class Insecta; order Coleoptera; family Elateridae; genus Limonius; species Limonius californicus. Next base: position 12,696 of record JABXWE010002862.1, on the reverse strand, counting down.
ATAATACAAACTATCGCGCCATATGGAGCCAGAAATATATTAATTGTCTGAAAGACATAAGGAGCAATTAATATATCAAAAAAGAATGAATTTGAGAGATGATGCAGATGGAGTCAGATACCACAGATGAAATTGAGAAACTACAGTTTCTATGGTATTGGCCATGTTGAACAAATGGTAAATTAGAGTTTACCAAAAAAAAACAATGGACTGCGTTGCCAGAGAGATAAAAAGAGGACGGCCTCGTAAGAAATGGAGAGAGAACATATAGCAGCTGATGAGAGAACGCAGCATAGAAGAGAATAGGGGGATAGAGAATGGTAAAAACAAATGTTGGGCGCCAGAAGACCTAGAGATGGTTAAGCAAACGAGCAGCAACGAGAAAGATATTTAAATATTTTATTCTGATTTGTTCCAATATTAAGAGATCAGATAGTTCCAGTTCATACGGCGAAAGTAAAGGATGCACAATGGCAAAAAGTGGCCGTTGTAAACTGTATTTACCCAAAGTTTACTTGCCAGTAAATGACCTGTGGCGGCAATGCCTCTTAAGCCGATTCAATGAACAGGTAGGTAGGACTATGTTGCTAAGGGACAACCTAATCTGAAACATAGTTGCCTTATCAATTGTTACAGACTCTGTAATAAAAAATACAAAACACTGTTATAAGACAACATTAACTGCAATACTGCAGCCTTATTCATTCTTGGTGTAATATACAGTGGTGTGAAAAAGTTCTGCACCATTGCGCTATAAAATAAATTGCAATTTAAACCCATTTTTTTCAATTATTTTTCATTACATCATTGCAAATATAATATAGGTACTTAAACACAATACTAGTAATAATAATAGCCCAAATGTTGATCCATATAAAAACTGACACAATTCGATATGTAAAGTTTATTCAAAAACTTCTACACCTAAACGTTTATTACAATACAGACTAATTAACTTTTAACTATTTTAGTACTTAATAGGGCATCCGCTGTTTTTAACAACTAATTTACACCTTTCTGGCATAGAATTTACCAGTTTGTGTGATTCTTTCTTCATAATGCAGCGTCACCAGGCCTCACTTGGGGATTTGGTTAATTCCACTTTTTTTGTAGGCGTTTATCTTGATATATTATTAAAAATCATCTGCCATAAGTTTTCTATATGATTTAGGTTCGGGAATTGTGCTGGCCAGTCTATTCCTTTAATTTATTGGTCGACATCCAAGATTGAACAACCTCTACTCTGTCGTCTGGAGCATTACCATCTTGAAAGGTAAAGGTTTTGTCAGGTAATAACTCTTTGCCACTAGGCAGAATTTTCTCCTATAGATCATGAATGTATTTTGTTGCAATCATCATGCCAGATACAACATGTAGTCTACCAGCACCTTCAGCAAACGAGCAGCCTCATACAATGGCAGAGGTTGGATGTTTAATTGTTGATAGAACACATTGTCATTAAAATTCTTCTCCAGGAAGTTTTCTAACATATATGTGTTTCCATCAGGATTGCTAATATCAAAAGTAGATTCATCACTAAATAATACCTTCTGCCATTATTCGGGGCCCCAGTGGCGATGATCCTTTGCCCATCTCAAAGAGTGGAGCCTTTGTTTTTCTAATAGGAGGGTTTTCTTCCGGGCTTTGCAACCCCTAAGTCCAGATTTAAGGAGTCTCCGTCTTACACCAGTAGCTTCGGACCATATTTTACTAAATATTAAAATTATCTGTTTGCTAAGGCTATTATTCCCGCATGAGAGAAATTATACATAGATCCTGCTACATCAGACACTTGCCTAATATTACGTATTCAAATTAAAACTAAAACTCGGCAAGGAAAGCGCTAAAGACGTTGAACGGTGTATGGTGGAATAAAGAGATATCAAGAAACCGAAAATAAGAAACATATAACGCCGTGAGTAAAGGTATAACCTTGTACGGTGCAGAGACATAAAGTTTATGCTACGAACATATATTTTTGTACATCTTAGTGCCAACTGTATGCTAGTTACGGAATTTATATCAAGTCCGCTTCACATTATATTATTTTGTATTGTTGAAGGTAATTAAAATGGTGGTTGTTTGCGTCATACAGAGATGAATGCTAAAATTCGGATGTTACTAAGCTATTCACATATATGAATGTTTACCTTATCGCGATTGTCGTATGTTAGATTAATGGTGATACTCCTAGCAATCCACGAAATTAATATTCAAGATCAATATCCACATAATCCTCTATATGTTTCACAGCGTATTTTATCGAAATTATACAAATTGGCAGTTTTAAGAACGCCCATATCTTGAAGAACTGACCTCAAACGCCTGGGTATCACCTTTCAACATACATCTGTCCTGATCCTCTATATACTAGAAGCCCTGAAAAAATGCGCAACCGTTCCAACCTTCTCCAACTCAGCCAAGGTTGCGACTCCCGAACCTTTCTGCACACTTACAACACTTGCAGATGCTCCGAGTCCCTCTATATGCCACTATCAAACCTTATATTTTCCATTAAATAGCAACAGCGGAAGACAACTCCTCTGTCGCATTTTTCGCCTACACTGAAAACATACCAGTATCCTAGTACACATCAACACCCAAATCATTCCAATAAGTGACCGCCTCACCGAACTTCAAGAAAACTATATCTCACGCCCATCCTCCGGGGCATTGCCATCACCCTAAAAACCCACCAAACATCTCACAAACCCCTAAACCGCAATGTCTCTATACCCCGATCTCCCAGACTACCTCATTGCCCTGGTAGAAGAAACTCCACTAATAATGAAGTTAGCATACACTATACCAATCCTAAATTCTATTTTCAAATAAAACCAAAAGAAACGAAAACAGAACCCACCGCATCAGCAACCAAGAACTAGCATCCAACGAACCACCCAGCAGCAATCCACCAGGACGACATCCACCCTACACGAAGAAGGCAGACCCCAGTCTGAAGAGGTCAAAAGCCTAGAACAGCCCACCTCTTAATATAACTAGATATATAAAAGTAACATGTAATATATTAAGTTATTTAATAAACATATTTCACATAAAAGTGCCTACGGTCTACAAAGGTTTTAAAACGGTCATGCACCTATGTCGAATTATTATTAATGTTACATTAATACCAGGATGTCACCAGTTAACTTTTACGCCGGGATTGACCAACTAAGATTTAACTCTACCCATCGTATGATATGACTAAGGGGTTGTTCTCTCGCAACTAGTTGCTCTCAAATTATAAGTATATTCTCTATGTTTGCAATATATTTGTCTATTCCTTACCAATATCATCATAAATCTTAAGAACTAGTCTCTCTCTCAGTAATAATAATGGCTTCAGTACTGAAATACAGCGTATGTAAACACAAACTAAGACTTAATTTAAATATATCATAGATACTGTGAACATAAAAATTGATAGTTTATATACGAGTAATATACAGTATAACCTCTTTATAACGGACACCAATGGAACCCAATATTTTGTTCGCTACAGAGAGGACTGAAGAAGAAGGAGTAAATATAAAATAGTATCTAAATAGCCGCAGAAAATGAATCTTTTATTTACCAAAGTATGTAATAAATACATAATCTATCAAATCATTTGAAAAATCAAACAATATTTATAATAAATCCGTAAATCATCAATTTGTTTTGTTGTGTTGATACAGTACCTATCCTCTTTTTTTCTAATGTAGAATAATGGATTCACTTAATGCAGTAGGACTTCTTAAAACGACGTTGTGTTGTACTTCTTCACTATAATTTCCTTTTTCCTTGCCGCCTTCCACGTATTACTCAAGTTGCATGTTGAAATTATTAACAATATTGTTTATACTTATTAATTACTTCAATTATGCCTACGTTAGTACTTACAATGTCCAACTTAATATGAAATGAGGTGTACGATATAGTGTCAGCCATACCTTTTCTAACCTTTTTAACAGAAAGACTTTTAGTATTCAGCTAAACAGATTCATTTTAAATAACTAATAGCAAAATGAGTTCCATTCCAGTATTAGTAACTCTGGAGAAGTATCAGGAGTACATTTTATTTGTATGTTAAAAGGCGAACGCATTTACCAAACCAGTGTTATTATGAACAACCCTTCAAAAATGCTGACGAAGGTAGTCTCTCAAACGAAGTGGTAGAAGTCAGATAAACCGTTGATAACGATTCCTGTACAGTACTAAATTCTGTATAGTATTAAAACTGGGATAGGTGGTTAATAGGGTGGTCATTATAAGAAGTAAAAATTACATTACATCAGTTGATTAGTATTAGTATCCATTATGACAGTACAGAGTGTCCGCTGTACTAAGCTGAAAAATATTAAGTTTGGAAAATAAAATGGTATCCGCAATAGAGAGGTGTAGTAGAGAGTGTCCATTAAAAAGGCTTCACTATACAGGAGAAAATAGTTTATGGAATATCTTGTGTTCCTTGGCATCCTCATTTCCATGGTTTTTAGTATTTGTTTTACTTTGGCCTTGTCTGGTCTGATTTCTACCACGTAGATTAATATTGTCTTGATGGGACATATATTTTCACTTCTGATTCCCTCCTTGGGTACCTATTACGCCAGATTGTGTCGTTCAATCAGTTCGATATTGTAACTGCTTTGGTTGTTTCTCTTCTAGATTCTTCGACCATTCTGTACCCAATTTCCATACTACACACATTTATTTGGAAACTATCCATTGAAAACCATTTACGATACTCGCCCCACCCAATGTTTTTGCTTCCCTATTTCTCTGTCCAAGGTGTTTTCATTAAACCATACTGTTTTTGTATTATAACGTCAACATTGATTTCCAAATACCAAATTTAGTGGTTATTAAGTTAATTTTTTGTTGCAGCATTTTTTCTCTTAGTGGTGGTATAAGACATTATGTTTTGATAAAATTCCACTTCGGTTTAGTTTTGTGGTGTACAAAAAATTAGATGTAACTTATAGGATCATCTCAACCAAGATCTAAATTTAAAACTTTCTTATAATGTGCTAAATGTGATACTGACGAATGTAATACATTTTGCAATAACTGCACGTCATAACCAGGAAATTACAATTAGCATAAATTGTATCAATCCTGTATTATAACACGTAATGGCGTCAATTTACGTAACTTTTTAAACTATAAAATTTATAGGAGCAGTAGCTGCAGAAAATTCGATTGCGAAATCTTCCAGCTAGTGCCTATGTGCTGCCATGCACGTAGTCCCTCAGCTTATCAAATCTGCCGGGTTTATTGTTTCACCTGCAAAGCGTTGACCCCACAACCTGCCTCAAGCATGAATGTCTTTGCGTTCTTATTTTATATAAATAACTGAACGACTTCGGATTTGCATGCTGCAGTAGCCAAGATACCTAGAAAAACAAGATAACTGGTGCCATTTACACTTACTTAACTATGAAGCAGATGGAAAAAATATTTTTATGGGTTTCACGTATGGAATGTGAATTGTATCAGCAGCCTGATAATAAACAGAAGTATTCAGTTTCATATTTATTTAAATGCACTAGGTTGAAGCGTTGTATTTGGTAGTTTTTTAATAGAGAATTTAACTGAACGTGTTAATATTTCAAATTCCAGTTAGGCAAAATACAAACTACAAAAATCATGACAAAGTGCCAACAATATTATTTAAATCTACAACAATTTCACAATAAAAATTCCAAGTATTAGAGTATAATTAAAATTTAAAATTGGTTTTAAAAATTTTAATTAAGAGTTATTCTCCGAAATTTAATTACTTCTGAGTGCCGTTTTTGCAGCTGACGGTCCCGAAGTCGTTCGAACGTAAAAAGCTATTTACATTCAGTTTATTGAAAGTAATAACTATGACGAACAAAATCTTTTATGCTATGTTCCTTTTTTCTTAAAATTTGTCAAAACGATGCAATTGGAAGAAAGTAATCGCTTATTTCCAGAAAATATCTTTTCAAAATTATGTCACCGTCAGAACTATAAACACTATTAGTTTTACATGTAAATTATTTGTAACCGGTATTATTGTTACATCTACTACAAGTCCTAATACTTTTCACCATTAATTAGCAGATTTTTAATTACTTGCTAATTAATCATATCATCAATTGAACATATTTCCAACAGTAAACCGCATAGGAAATTGTATGTAGATTTAATTCCTTGTATCGATATGGCATTCAGTAGTTATACATAGCTATTAATATGTTTGCGCATTTCTAATAGAAATTTTCGGTCAACAATTGTAATGACACCGTGTTCAGCGCTAAGAGCTGTTTTTGATGCTTTTTCCTAGAAGCTTTATATTAAATATATACAGGTATATAAGTTTTAAGACGCTGGTTTTAGTTATTTTAATTGTGAGATATTCCCAGAAATTCAATTACAGTTCAGTGTAGCTTTTGGAGCTGACGGTGCCGAAGGCGTTCGAGCGTGAAAAGCTATTTGCGTTCAGTTTATTAAAAGTATTAACTAATACGATCAAAACCTTTTGTCCATGTTACTTCTTTCTTAAAAAAATATTAAAATTGCGTGTAGGAATGCTTTACGGTACTTTAATAGCTTTACCAAGATGGTACAATTGTAAGAAAATAATCGGTTAATTCAAGAAAATATCTTTTCGAAGTTACATTACACTCAGAATTATAAACTCTATGAGTTTAACATGTAAATTATTTTTGTATCCGGTACTATTGTTACATCTACTACTAATTCTAATACTTTTCACCGTTAATTAACTGCTTCTTATTTACTTGCTAATTAATCATATCATTAATTGAACAGATTTCCAATAGTAAACCTCATAGGAAATTGTATGTATATTTAATACTTGTGTCGACGTGACATTTGGTAGTTATAAATCGTTATTTATATGTTTGTCTATTTCTAATAGAAAATGTCGGTCAGCAAATTGCTTCTTTAGCTGCTTTTTCCGCAAGAATATAAGATAGGATATATTTAGAGATATAAGTTTTACGAGGTTGGTTATAAATATTTTAATTAAGAATTCTTCTCCGAAATGTAATTACATCAGTGTATTCATATTAATATTTATTTAAACGCCATAGGCTGAAAGGTAGCATTTGTTGGTTTTTTAATAGAGCATGTAACTGAACGTGTTAATGTTTCAAATTCCAATCAGGCAAAATATCTATTGAGAAAACACGCTTTAACTATAAAGATCGCGATAAAAATGTCAACAACATTATTTGAATTTTTAGTCGTTCGAGCGTAAGAACCTATTTGGGTTCAGTTTATTAAAAGTATTAACTATTACGAACAAAACCTTTTTCTTAAAAAAAAGTATTAAAATTACGTCTAGGAGCGGTTTACTACACTTTAATCGTTTTGCCAAAACGGTACAATCGTAAGAATTATTTCCTAAAAATATCTTTGCGAAGTTATATCATAGCTAGAACCATAAACTCTATGAGTTTAACATGCAAATTATTTGTAACCAGTATTATTGTTACATCTACTACAAATACTAATACTTTTCGCAATTAACTGACCGGTTTTTTATTTCCTGCTAATTAATCATAACAGATTTCCAATAGTAAACCGCGTAGGAAATTGTATGCAGATTTAATTTCTTGTATCGATGTGCCATTCGGTAGTTATACATATTTATTTATGGTTGCCTATTTCTAATAGAAACCGTCGGTCAGCAATTGTATTCAGCGCAAAGAACTTTTTTGGATGCTTTTTGAGAGAGATTCGATATAAAATATTTATAGATATATAAGTTTTAAGAGGCTGGTTTTAAATGTTTTAATTAAAAATTATTCTCCGAAATTTAATTACAATTTCGGTTCTGTTTTTGGAGCTGATATTGCCGAAGTCGTTTGAGCGTGAAAATCTATTTGCGTTCAGTTCATTAAAACTATTGTGAACAAAAGCGTTTGTGCTATATTCCGCGCCTCTTAAAAAGCGTGCTAAACCGGTGTGTATAAGTGATTACCACACTTTAATAGCTTTGCCAAAACGTCACAGTAAAAAACTAATCGCTTATTCCCAGAAAATATCTTTGCGAAGTTAATCAGATGAAGAACCATAAACTTTCATTTGCACATAATTTGTAACCGGTATTATTGTTGCATCTATTACAAATCCTAATAGATACGTTATGCCATTAACTCGTAGCTTTTTAATTTCGGTCTGATCAATCATATCACCAGGTAAACAGTTTTCCACCAATACCTCATAAGAAGTCAAATTAAATATTCCTACCCAATGTGCCATTCGATATTTAGATATATTTATTTATTGTCATGTCCATTTCGTATATAATCCCTCGGCAAGTGATTGTAATGACCTCATGTTTGCGAAAACCTTTAGAAACAACAAAGTTGGTATTCGAAATTCGTCGCAATAACTCCAAAACAGCAAATCTCGTCGTAAGTCTATGTATAGGGTGTTTTCTGTCTACCGCAGAAAAGCAAAAAAATTAGTAGACATATGGTAAAAGCCAAGTTCAAATGTCAAACATCATTTTTAACTAAATTGGAACACGTAAATAAAGCCATATTTGGATTGTTAACCTCTATTATTATAAATTTCAAGCACACACTACGTACAAATGAGGATTTACTGACTTCCCACTCTATATTAAATACGATAACAAGAACCAGACCATAAGTCATATCTTGAGAGAATGTCCAGCCACTACTTTTAAGGGTACACTTGAAAAACTTCAAAATCTAACACAGGAACTACTTCAAGGCTACAAACGGTTTACATAAGTTTCTAATAATAGAACTCCCGTGAGAGTATTCTAGCACATACTTGTCGGTATTAGTTTACTTTTTATACAGGGTGCCCCTAGACTAGAGTAGAAATTATTTTAAAAACATGTGTCTGAAGATGTTTCCTACCAGAACCACAACCATTGAAAGTTGAAGGGCTGAAATAAAAAAAGAAATTTATTTAACGCATTTATCTGAAACTATAATCAGAAAATTCGGTGAAAAAATACAACAGCTCGCTCCACAATATCTAGAATATTTTTTATTTGCGCTGCAGCGTACATAATTCGGTTCACACGTTCATTCATATTACAAGACTGATATGCCTCTAAGGCAAGCAGTCGAAGTGTGTTAGGTCAGGTGACCTCGAAGGCTAAGAAACTGGGCCACGTCTTCTGATCCAATGGTCGCTATATTATTAATTATTTTTAAAATGCCTTTAAATATGGCGGTGCGCCGTCCTGCTGCAACGATATCTGAACTCGAACTGTTTCGAATAGGAACGTTCTCCATCAAAAAGGACAGCTTTTTTAATAAAAACCGCAGATCAATCTCATTTGTTAAAGGCCCTTTTCAATGAACCAGTCATGTGAATTTCGGGTATTATTGATACCATTTCTACTGAAGGTAGCCTCATCAGTGGATAAAATGTCGTCAAAAAGATCCTGATGTTCAACGAGCTTTCGACAGAACTACATCCGCAAATCTAAATCCGTTAATAACAAAGGCTGCACTCGTTGGAGATGGCATAGGTATAATCCAAAATTATGTAAGATCCTCCATACCTTCCTTCGTGCAACACGTGAATGACTCTTTGCACACTAGTGGATGAATCGCGTTCAACCATCTCCAACCATTCATGTTCGAGATTGATTTAGGAAGTAATCCGGTTTCGGAATCGGTAAACTCTATCAAATATACGCTAATCTGGTACCCTACAATTAGGAAATTACCTCCAATATTCTTCTATCGGAGTATTCTTTGTTTAACCAACACATTTCACTAACTTTGATAAGCAGATGTAAACTCTACTACTCGAGTTTCTAATGAACTCGTCAATCCCTCTTCTAATAGGCTCTAAAGTTTTTACATTTCAGCAGTTCAACGTTGGGTGGTGGTTGTTATGGCAAGAAGCATTTTTGAAAGTATATTTATTAAACAATTTTGACTCTAAATGACTTCAACAACACACCCGTAGGCTGTGGACCTCGAGTCATAGACAACCTACATATACAGGGTGATTCATTAGTCTCTTTACAAACTTTGGCAATGAAAACTAGATGTAATTTTATAAAGAAATGTTCATATGAATGTAGGTTATATCTTTCTTTGTTGAGAAGTTACAGGGTTTTTAAAATAATTATCTCTTTGAACACCAAATTAAATTGAAAAAACGTAGTAGCCATGGCTTAGCATACCAAAAGTTAGTAAAAAATAATCACCTGTCAAAAATAGTTTGTTTGTTTGTTTTATTATGACGTTTCACTCCACCTGATGCAAGATATATGGTATCAACATGACGGGGCTTCGCCTCACCGAGGAAGGCAAGTGACCGAATAGCTGCATACTCATTTTCTAAATAAACGGATTGGTAACGGAGGTCCTACACCATGGCCACCTAGATCACCCCACTTAAATCCTTGCGATTATTATTTATGGAGTCACTTCAAGCAACTTGTATATTTACTGTAGTGTCAATGTTGCACAATGAGACACTTATTTTGTTAGACCGGACGTAAGCCTAGAATTGAGAATTCGCATGCTAAGATGCTATGTGTTACCAGTACTCCTCTATGGGTGCGAGAGCTAGACCCTTAACCCCTCCATGGAAAAAAGAATTGAAGCCTTCGAAATGTACCTGTACAGACGCATACTCAAGATATCATGGATGCAAAAAGCGACTAACGTCGAAGTACTCACTCGCATGAAGAAGCAAAAAGAACTACTGCTCACAATTATGGAAAGGAAAACTCAATACCTAGGTCACATCATGAGAGGGAGTCGGTACGAACTACTGCAACTTATTATTGAAGGCAAAATCCAGGGGAAACGATCAGTTGGAAGGCGGCAGAACTCGTGGCTGAAAGATCTACGACAATGGTTTAGCTGCACATCAGTTGAAATCTTCCGTGCAGCAGTGTCTAAAACAATGATTTGGATCGCCAACCTTCGAAGGGAGATGGTGTGAGAAGAAGAATATTGCTTTCTGTTTGTTACAATAAATCTTTTTGATTTTTCTAAAATATGATTACTCCTTAGTATTCAAAAAGATAATTATTTTAAAAACCATATAACTTCTTAACACAGGAAAATGGAACCTACATTCATATAAATAATTCTTCATGAAATTACATCTAGTTTTCATTGCCAAAATTTGTAAACACGCTAATGAAGCACCCTGTATATAGGTAGATTTTCCATTTACATTAGTTGTAATGTTGATACCTATTTACTCATACTAGTCTTACGTTTTGATATTTATATTTTATTTGTTATATTCTACAGTTTATACTTGACGCACTATTATGAAAATTTATATTGATTATATAACATACACATGAAAATTAAAATTATAATAGCTTAACTGTTTTGTTTCGTAATCAATGATTGTTGATTTTCTTAATCTTAATAAAGCCGATTCTGATAACAATAAATTAAATGTTGCATCCGTTTTAATTTCAAGATCGACATTTTCAATACCATCCTCTTCAAAAGTTATCACAAGTGGTACTAAGGATGAGGATACTTTGGATAACATTGAAAGGTGTGTTATGGTGAAGGATATAAATAATTTTCATCACGTCAGTTTTTGTTTCTTTATCAGATAAGCAATTTTTAATCTGAATTATGACTTCTTACTAGAACATATCGAATCTTTACTGATTTACAAATAAATCCTAAATTTAAATAAAAAATGTACCTGAAGGTAGATACCAAATAGACCTACATAAATAGGGAGAATAGAATTAAAATTATCTCAAAATCTTGCTCCAAATATTTTGTCTCTGAATAGAGAAGAAATTTACATAGCCCTGAGTTTACCATCATAGTGATAATTTAATACATCAAATCTTCCTAGCAGACGATGATTTCATCGTTATATGATATAATTTACAACACGACCAACACAATACATATATACATATACATATAAAATATAGCTGCGGTAGCAGCCTTGAAATTTCACAACTTTAACTGTAGAGTATTAATTATGACAGCTTTGATATATGTGAAATTTCAAGTTTATTATTGCCATTAATTTGCTCTTATTTTGATTTGTCTTGAAATTCTCTTATAAATTAGATACTCTTGGTTAAAGCTGAAACTTTATTTATTGAACATGGCCATCATACCATTTTTCAGTCATAAATCTTCCTCTTTCCGGTACTGTTATTCCACTGGATTTTCTTCTTCTTCTTGGTTGACGTAATCTAGAATTTATTGATTTGATTTATTACTTTCATAATAATATCAATTTCCTATGATCGTCAAATAAAAGTCGGTATAATTTTCATAAAATTATAACTGGAAATTTATGTACAAACTTATATTACAGCATTTGACCTGAAACTATCAATAATAAAGAGGGCGCTGTGAATGGTCATTGTCAACTACTAAGCGTATCAGCAATAAATGAATAAATATTCGCAATGCTGTAATACTCAAAAACGGTCTCCCCAGATGTCATAATAGTATCGCTTTTCAGTTGATCCATATTAATTAATTCTCTTGGGTTATCGACCTTTAAACGTAGGACTTTACGATGACACTTTACACCATACATCACTTTCAGATGGATTGACGTTGCAAGGATAAGATGACAGACAAAGAATGGGGGCATTCTATATTTTTTCTATTTCGGTTTTATAAAGCCGTTCTAAGCGCACTGTTTTAGCTTAAAAACAGTACGTTAAGGAGGCCTATAATCGTACTGTTTTTAGTTTGTTTTTTT
>JABXWE010002861.1:0-80925 GCA_014611495.1 Limonius californicus | reverse complement strand
GGTTACGGATCAGCAATAAACATTTGAAGTATGATGACTGTTTAATTAAGATAAAAGATAACGTGTTTTACAAGTAGGATTTGCGAAATTTAATTTATAATTGAAGTGGTCAAAAAATTCCTATCGAACTTTTTCAATTTGTGGACACCCTGTACATTCGATGTCAAATGTGAATAGCTGAATATTATTGTTTTCGAAAGCAGAGATTTTTATAGAGAATGACTTTTTTTCGTAAAACTTATAATAACAAAGTTTTCCATATGGCGCCAACTTAAGTAGACACACTGTATATATCATGCAGTATTAAATGTACAATTACTTTGTTATCACTGTTTATTATCGTAACTAGACCTCGGATCTTTAAGCAAAATGTTCGTCGCACAATTGACAGTAAAGTAAGTTGATGATCTGAAAGAGCGAGATTTAGGACGCGATTTTCCAAGCATCTCTATGAACTTAGGCGTAAAATAAGTGACACTCATAGATGATTATAATGCTTTTTTTAAACACATTCGTTCTTATTTTAGTATTAAATAGATATTAGTACCTATTGCATGGACTTTTGTTTCTTCGGTGGGCCCCGGTGGTGTACCCAGGTCTCATCCCCAGTTACAATTTTAAAGAAAAAGTCCTCATCTTGGGATAAAGCCGCCACATTGTCCTCGCAAATTTGTCGCCTACAAATTTTTTGTTCAGAATTGCGCAGCCTGAGAATCCACCGTGCTGACAACTTGCTCATTCCCAAATCTTCATGAAGGATTTTAATAGTAGATGTTTCTGATATACCTGCTTCTCTTGCAATAAGTGAAACTGTCACTTGGCAATCAGTCAACACCAAATCTTCAACATTCTGTATGGTCTCCTGTGTTCGTGCTTCAAGAGCTCTTGAGCACTTCGGGCCATCCTGAATGGACTCCCTATCCTATTTGAATTGCTTACACCAAAATTTATCTTGAACATATGACAGGCTATTTTCCCCATCGCAGCCACCATTTTTTTATGGATATTCTTTGGATTATTGCCTTCTTTCGATAGAAATGTTATGACGCTTCTGTGTTCATTTTTGCACTACTAACTCTACACATAAATGACTAATTTTAAGCGAGTTGTAACAAACTTAGGGGATACACTCTAAAATGTCACAGCTAGGTAGATAACATAAAAAACTCCCCTGGTACATTCTGTTACTGCAAGCTGAGAAAATCCCTTACTTTAAGAATTACTACTTGCAATTGTACAATAGCCAATGATTTCTTATTATTTTTTCAATATTTAGAAAGGGTTTTTTTTAAATATAAATACACTGGGTCGACACACATAGCTCTCGACTAATTTGTTCATTGCGCATAAATAATAGCGCATTGGTGGCTACTCTTAAAATTTTGTTTTGAAAGGTTTGTAACTTTCGTAGGTGAGTATTTGACAAGGTACCCCATACCGAGCGCGAATACATCAGAGCTGACCTCAGAATCGACGTATAAATTAGTAGAGTGCACTCAATCTTCAATAGCGAGTTTCTATTTATTACAGGGTAAAGAACTCTTAGTTTGTTGTGAGTGTCATTCAGCTTTTGATTTATATGTGCTCCCCAAGTGAGACGCTGGTCCAAGTATACCCGCAAGCATTTCACCGTCTCATCCTTGCCATTCCATTTAATTGGTTTATCATCTATTAAAATACTTTTTGGATTGTTGTATCGTCTTAAAGTAAATATTTTTGCTTCACATTTGCTGCAGTTTAATGAAATGTTTCAGCGATTAAACCATTGTTGTAGTTCATCCTCGGTGTGTTGAAGAGTCGCTACAGCGGTGTCAATGTCGTGATTTTGTGATATAATCGCAGTATCATCAGCAAACATTGCGAGGGAACAGTTTGTGGGAAGAGGAATATCATACATATAGATATTGAACAACAAAGGGCCCAGAACACAACCCTGAGGTATTCCGGATTTAATGTTTTTGGTACTAGAAAAGGTTGTATTAAGACGGGTGTTGAAAGTTCGACCGTATAGAAAAGAGTGTATGACATTGGTAACACAATTGGGAATTTCCAGTTCTAAAATTTGGGAAGTAAGCCTCCATGCCATACCCTATCGAAGGCCTGGGCCTCGTCGAGAAACATGATAGCAGTATCCTGCTTATTTTCAAATCCCTTAATTATTTTTTCACTGATTCGAAGTAGCTGGTGGTTTGTAGAATACTTAGAATGAAATCCAAATTGATTTTAGGAGAGTATGTTGTTATTATTAATATGCTCATTGAGTCGATAGTATATATTTTTTTCCAGGAGTTTTGATATGGTACATAACAGACTAATGGGCCGGTAGGATGACGGTACGGTAGAAAGGATTGCCCGTATAAAGTAGTTCGTTGATTTATTGGTTAGCAAGCATTTGCCTACCTTCTTAAAAGTTAAAAATTTATAATAGGAATGATTAAAATTCCTAAAAATATTTTAATCAAACAGTGGTTAAAGAAATGAAGTTTCGAGTGTTTTTTTTTCCGGGCGGTGGTACAATTTTTTTAAATATGTGCAGTAAAGAAGTATGTTTTCAATTTTTTGATTATAAAATAGTATAAAGTATGTAAGATACTTTGCAACTTAGTTTTCGCGGTTTTACTATTCTGTAGGTTTCATGCAACAAGAAGCGTCAACTACCACAGCATATCCAGACACCATCAAAGTAGTGTTAATTTTTCTATAAAACTGAAGCAGACTTGGAACGTCTGCAACTTCCTATTTGTGGACTTCGAAGCCTACATTCTGAGCTATACGTAGTTACTTGTCCTTTCTAAACTAAGACGAACGCGTCATAGAACCTTAGAAAAGTCACATTCACGCAGCTAAAACTTTGATCTTGTGCGAGAAGGCGTTGTCATTATGTGGCACAAATAAGAATGTTTCCATTGCATTGATTCTTTTAGAGTTTTGGGAACCAGTGAAAAATATACGTTCCATCAATGGTTACAGAAATATTGTTGCTATTTCGTTGGGCAACACTGCAATTATTAATACTTATAGGAAAAAGAAAGGTTTCGCTGTACCTAGTAGGTATATTAGTACATAAATGCTTTCGACAGATTAATGTAGTCATGCAGAAATTCTACCAGACAAAATACCACTTTTTAAAGTAACTTCTAACATATTTACTCTGCAATTGCCAAGAACTACTGTTGTTGTGTCCCTTGCTGTATGATTTCTCCAACTACCCGTCGAATAATCACACAACGCAGATTCTTTCTACAGTATATTCGTAAATTCAAAATGTTTCAAAAAACACAGGACAATACAAAAGGGTGTACTATGACAGTTAAAAAATGCACAACAATTCTAGTAAAATTAAACAACGTCCAAATTCCAACGGCAACGTCAAAATAAAATCATTTTTTGTTGGTAGGTATCAAGCGTCTCCAACAACTGTTTTACCACACGCGATGTATCCATATTTGGTCGCTTTCGTTGCTCTTCCTGCTCTTCTTTCACGAATGTTGTATCTAGAAGCACCTTGGATATTCTACCATTCGACTTGTTTGTCATAGATATTATGCAACTAATAACCATTGTTCAGAAGGTTCGTTTTGAAGGTTTGGCATGAAATGGGTTAAAAAAGTGGAGTGATTTCTTTCTTTTAGTGCTTAGTATTGTGGAAAATAGAAGTAGTTTGATTGTCATGAAATAAAGCAATCTTCAGTTGCTAGTTGTTTAATAACAAATTACTGTACTTGCTTCTGAGAACTCAACTGATATTGGTTATGCAGCTCTTTCTGTTTGATATTACAGTAAAATCGTGGATAGTAGCGGCGAGCCATCAATTTCGGACGTCACAGAGCCATTTTATTTATGCATAATCTATAGCAGGACCGACTTTGGTTCTGATTTGACCGTTTCCCTTTTTTTCCGTCAACCCCTTCTCTTCCTTGCACTAGCCGAAGAGCTTATCCGTCGGTTTTCTTGCGGTTTGACGAATAGGATCGCTTGAACCGTTCTTATAAAAACAATTTTCTTAATTATACATAATGATCTGGCTTCCATATTTTCTCGAATATCCTGTATAAGAATTAAATCAAAACTTTTGCTAGAGAATTTACATAAACGTCTTGATGGTGCCTCGCAAAATCTTACAGTAAAAAAGTCGTTAAATGTATGAATAATGTTGAAAATGTGTGGCAGATGACTCGAAAGAATACCATACTTCTGCTGAAATTCCTTTTTTCTATCAAACTTGAAAAGTTCAAAGGTGAGTGGAAGACAGTTACGAGACATAATGCATTTTAAAACTTTTGGTGACATGCTGTTTTTGAATTATAACTGCTCAAGTGTTGCATAACGCATTTATAAATTGTAAATGAAGCCGATTGCAATTAAAACGTTTTATACAAAGGTCCAAGCGAGCATGCACTCTGCATTCATGGATTAAATTTAATGGATGTTTAAAGGCTTGTCCTAGATTGCATTTGAAATATAATAATGAACTTTGTACGAACGGCTCAAAGAAAATTGCACCCGAAGCTTTGGTTCGTGATCTCATTTCTTGTGGTTGGTCTTAGAACCTTATTTCATCTTGGAAACAGTTATATGAGGAAACTTGTCTATACCTTGCAAAGTGCCTAAATTGGCGTTGAACAACAAAATCGTTGTGTAGTTTTTACAGACGGTGCCCATAGATTAATTCGGTACTTCAATGATTTGCTTAAAATTTATACCTCTTAGCATTGTATTTGATTTATTGAGTATCCAATTTAAGAATATCGACCATGCTTAAACGAATTCTGCGGAAAAAACATCAAACGCTAATCAAAACTCAAAAACGTTTGCGTATTGGTTAGCAGTTGTGTATATTTACAAAGTTTATAACTAACATCTCGACTCCCGTCACTTATTTGTTAATAACATTTGTTAATAAATCAATAATCAGAAATGATTAGAACTTCTATTTGAGTTAAATAGAATGCACCAAGCGCAACGATGTGCTTGTCTTAACACGTTGAGTGCCATGAAAGTCCAACATGGCTGCTCAGCCTTTTTGTCATTATTGGCCGTGAGGGACCTACCTGGTCTTTCGCGTTAGGTGTGCAGTTTTGGCTGCGTAACTCCGCGTTGGCTACTCATACAGATTTAAAACACACAGCTTTGGAAAGTAGACGGCCTGGCGAACACAACGATATGCTTGGTCTGTGTGTCTGGAAGACCAATGTGGAGTATCGTGTTAAGGAATATTTATATATATTTACAGGCAACTCATTTTTATTTATATATTGAAGTTTACTAAAGAAAATTATTTTTAAATAAGATAGTTTTCTTTATTGAATAGTTTACCAAATAAATTTATTCTAATATCCTAATTGAAGTGGTTAAATTATTATACTGTAAGCTTATCGGTGTCGAAAAAGCATTGAAAACAATAACTTTTCTTGCATACATCACATTTAAATTTTGTTTGCGCCGATTTCTTCTGAGGTTCTTTGCGCTCTAGCTCCCTACACTTCTTCGCGTAGCATGTTCTACATTTTCATCTACCAGTACAGTCTAGGTCTTCTAATTTGTGTTGCGTCTCTGCCGGCTGCCGGTGTACGGTTTCTGCACAATTTAGAAGCCCACGGATGATCGCTTCTCTGAATTTTGTAAACAACATACGTTCATTAGCCACTTGCTGATATGCAGCAAATGCATTAACAAGGCATGAACCGGTTAGGAATTCCACAGTTAATTTTCTGTACCATTTTAGACTTTTTTATAATGAAGTACTGTAACTTTTCATTTGGTCAGAACAATCAATGTAAGATTTGTATTTGTTATATTCAATTACATCCCTCGGTTTCTTTATCTCGGAGCCCCTACTCTGCACTGTAACCATTTCATTGGTGTATTTAGTGCTAAGCTTGTGCACCTCTCTTCTGTTTTTCCACTTCTCCACAGCAACACTGTATTGCTCTCTGCAGAAACGTTTCACCCACTTCCAGCTTGCGATTTACCACATCTTTAGGAGTAAATTTTCGGTTTCGTTTCAGGGTACCTATTAGATATGTTTTGTTCTGCAGCAGTGTATCAGCTAATGAAACTGAGGTATACCAGTTATCGATACAGATAGTTCGGCCCTTATTCAATAAAACCTTTGATAAATCCAAAACTACTTCTGTTGCAACGCTATTACTTTTAGAGTTAGATTTTCCACACTAAATTTATGTCTTCTGTTTGAAATACTATTTAAATTTTAATTGACTACGTCTGTAAAACGAGGATTTATTATTTTCCACAATGGTCTTATCTTGTGGAGCCTGTCGTCGCTATCTACAGAATTGTCATGAAAATGTATCATCTTCCTTGATGACATGGTTCTTATATTTTTATTTATGAGGAAGCTTTCACAGACCTTAGAGGCCCATCGCTTTTGGTGTGAGACAAGGCTAAGTTAATCTGTGCAATGCACAACAGGGCCCGACTCTGGGGGTTACCGTGTTGGTGCGTAATCATGCTTAACCTGCTGTTGTGTGTGAATGTTTTTGTTTATGGTCTTGTTACTTCTCTAATGAGACCGTAATTCGAGCAGTGCTATTAATTTGATCCCCAACGGCAAATGGGAACCGGGACCCAGGGAATTAGAAAAATTTCCGACCCTGGGGAGATTCGAACCGGGAAGCTTTTGGACTATTACATCCAAAGCTTGGCACTCTACCACTGAGCCATCCCCGTCCTTGGTTCTTATATACTTACTATAAATAACATTCTTGGACCAGTAAGATTACATAGTCGGAAAGTGACATTAACCCATCCACATAATAATACCGACTAAGTTCTTCATTTCTTTGTGAGTTGTTTGGTACCAGGATGTCAGTCGAGACTTGAGAAACGCATGTTTTACTAGGCACTGATCAGTCTATCGGTTAGTCTCTGTAACCTAATGAAAAATAGCTACAGTTCATCCGAAGGCTCTTTTATGTCACGTGACAAGTAGTGCGTTTGGTTTAAGATGTAAAAACTAATAGCTAGTCAAATGAGGGTCTAGTTTCATGAGAATGAAGATTAGCGTTGACGGGTAAAAGAGCTCGCTGTTTAAATTGCATTCTGCTATGAAATTACTATAAAGCTGTGAAATTTGAATTATTTATCGCACTTAAATTTGTTATTGATGAGGTAGTAAAATACTCTGTACATAGCATTAGATCAAGAACGTCGTTGTTCAAAAACACTAGATAACAGTCATACGGTTTTTTCTTGTAGTAAGTTGTATGAAATTCAGTTGAAAATCTGCTATTATTTTCGGAAAATGGAAAGGTTTTCATATTAATTCTAGTTATCGGTCCCCACGGAATGTCAACGTCGTTTGTAGCATCTTTATCTGATCATCAGAATTAGGCGAATCCACAACAAAAGCTTGGGTAACTACCTCTATCGTGACAGTAGTACTTGTTGCTCTTGGTTGATAAGAAGTAGGTGATACCTGATTAGAATTTGGATTATTTACCCTGCAGGAAGAAGTCGAAAGCAAATTTGTATAATCTTGCACTCCGGCATGTCTAGAGTTTTTATTACGTAATACTTACCGCGGTGGCGTAACATAACTTGAGAATCATTGCAATCTGGATCACTATTGCCCTGATATCCGTCTGCTAAATTGATATCGTCATACAACGAACCGGAATCATCACCTTCTGACAGAGATTATTGTGGTAAACGCTCTAATTGCTTTTGCTCAGCTTCCTAAGACATTTCGACCTTTCACCACAAAACACATAACATTGATGCAGATGATACCGCTTCACAGTTATTCAGTAAACGTACATGTACATACATGCAGCACACATGTCTGAACAAGAATCGAAGTGAAATACTACATTAGACTCTCACGGCGTTTACGGCCAAATATCCATTCGGAGGCCCCGACAGACCAACGTGGATTTTAGTTTTGTTTTTCTAAAAGAAGTACAAAAACTGACGCCAATTAGTACTGTAGCAGAGTTAGCTTATACAGGGTGGGCCAACTTAAAAGCGAATGACGCAACCCAACGTACATACATCACACCTACTAAGAATAGTGATATTTTATGGTATAGAACCAGATCATAGTTACCCTCTGTCAAGTAGATCTCTTGCTGAAGTAACTAACAGTATTAGTAGAATTAATTGTATTAGTATTTAACAATATAAGCACCCGTTTGTGCACCAATACTATAGCAAAAAGTAAACATGTGCAAAACAACAGAAAATATGTAGAAGGGTTTAAGCTAATTTAATAAATTTTTAAAATTAACTGCATTGACTAACTTAAAAACGATTGCCTACGCGTCTAAATTTTTCTACTCTACATTAATGTTCATTCACCAACGAAGTTTTGGATACTATTTCATTATTTGTACCACATAGAATTAAAAACTAGTAAAGCGATATCCCAGCCTTTTGGTGTCCATGAAGGCACAGCTCCTCTTCCAAAAATTATAAACTGAGGCTTAGACTTGTTCTTGGAAGAGAAAATCTTCAAGGGCACTTTAATGGCACTACCGGGATTAATGTCATACGTGCAAAACGTTAAAGAAACCTTACGGTATTCTCAACTAAGTTATTTATCCTTGTTTATATTTAATCCTTCTCTATTGTCGGGTTCTATTAGGAGTAACCGGTACGAAACCTAAATTATAAGAGATGTTGAACAAGCGATTGCCTACGCTTCTCGATTTTTCTACTTTATTATACTCATTTACCACCTTTTTCTGTGTTCTATTTCATTATTTATACCACATAGAAATAAAAACTTCTGAAGCGATATGGCAGCTTCTTGATATTCACGTAAGCACAGCTCCTGTTGCTTTACAATTTCCTCCAAATATTTTACTTAAGTAATTCTTAACAATACAGCAGTAGGGGGCAGGAGACCCATCATATTGCTACCACAGTTTTGTTGCACATTGAGTTTTGCATCTTTCAGCAATTCGAGTAAACCTTTTTGTAGGAAATCCCAAATAGGTAACGTTCTCGAGCTAAATTTTCATGGGAGGTGTAGTCCAAAAATATGGCTACATACTAGCACACCAAACATTCACAGAAAAGATCTCTTTCAAAATGACTAACACCTACATATATTTACAGTACCGATTCTTTGTGCGTAATACTGCAAGTGACGCCTCTTCACCATTACTATTTCTTAAGAATTTTATCTCATCACTAAGAAATGCATAATCTAAAAGAAATGTATCCAAACGAAGTTAATTCTGGAAGAAATTATTTTTTTCCAGTTTGTTACGGAAATTACTATTATTTTCGTCAGCTCGCTACAAATGGATGTAATTATTTCTTCTGCTAACAAATAGAGGAAGAGGATTCGCGGAAATAAGATTATTATAAAAATAAAGTCTTGATTGGCACAATGTACAGAGTATGTTCAAATTAGTAAGCGCCACTCTTACAAGTCACAACTTTGAGAGGGCCCTCGTTAAAGGACCGGGACCAACAGCCTACCGACGTCGAGCCTACTTTGTTGTCCTTCCTCCTTACCCCAAAAATTGTCACAAAATACGTACAAAAAGAAAAACACATAAAGATATCAAATCATACCATGTCAAACAATGCGTATGTATAGTAAATATTAAATAAATTTCAGTCCACCTGAATTATATTTAAAAAAATATCATCGAGACATCCAAATATGTTGTTCAATCCACCACTGACTACAGGATCAAGAAAAAAGCTGAGTCTACAACACTAGTAAAATTAATTGTTACATTACTAAACCAAACAACATGCTGGTATAGTTCATGAATAAAACTCCACTTTTACTTTCTATAAATCCAAGCAGATTGCAAATGAAAAATCAATGTTTACAATCCACTAATAACTGAAAATATTGATAATTTTCAATTTAATGTAGCGACGGCGCGGCGTACAGGAAACTGGAACTGTTGATTTTTGATTCGTTGACGCCCCAAGGACAAAGAACAAGAGAAAGAGACGGCAGCTAAGTTGACGTCATTGACAACTATAAACTGAAATGACGAAGATCTGGGTGTTGCGTCCCCTTGCTCAATTAGGATTATTTCGGAACAGCGAAGAAATTGCGACGGATGAGTTGTTTCCATTACCAAAAGTGTTAAACTGAGGGACAGAATTATTCTTGAAACGGAAAATCTACACGGGAACGTTAGTGGCACTACCAGGATGAATTTCATACGTATAAAACGTTAAGGAAACCTCGCGGTATTTTCAACTAGGTTCTACAGCGTTGTTTATATTTATTCCTTCTTTATTGTCGAATTCTATTGGGAGAAAACGGTACGAATACTAAATTACTAGATAACTTACTTTGGTTTCACTGAACACGAAAAGCCTGTGTGCCTGAAGCGACAAGCCAAGGCTTTTTGTTATAGTAAAAAGACATTCGGAATCCCCAAAAACAGACTATATACAAAACTGATGACAATAACTTAAAACCCTCAAAAAGCATCTGCCACGAGAATTCTATTCGGCGTCAGCAAATGAACACAACCCGAAAAGCGATTATCCTCGACATAACCAAAATGTGGCTTGCGATGGACTATACAGGGTGTCACAAACCGTACTGGCAATATTTCAAAGATGAACTCCAGAACTTATTTAGAGTCGAAAATTCCATATAAACATGTGGCCTAAACGTAACCGTTAACGAGTTATTGTTTATTTCACAATTTATGTGCCTAAAATGTTAGTTCAACGAATTTTATGAAATAAATCCTTTTTGAATACATTTTTATTATTTTATTTACAAGAAATGTTCAAAACTATCTCCATTGTGTTAGGTACACAAAGCTGTGCGTCGCAGAAGAGATCACCTTGTTTTTAATATGGTTGCTGGGTTCTTCCTAATAATATCGGCAGCCTGCTGTATTCTTTGGCGTAATTCTTCTACCGTGTGCACTTCACTTGCAGAAACAATCTGTTTTATGAGACCCCAAAAATAAAAATCTAATGGAGTCAGGTACGGCGAACGCGGGGACCATACTACGGGTCTTCCTACACCAATCCTTGTTTCCGGAAAATGTGCGTTCGGCCAAGCTCTAACACGAAGACGTTGATGTGCCGGTGCTCCTTCGTATTGATGCCACATTGCACGTCTAATATTTAATGGCACATTTTCCAGTAATAAGCGTAAAGAGTTTTCTAGAAAATATTCGTAATTCGCACCATTCAAACGGTGTGGCATTTCAAATTGCCCAAACAGACGATCATAAAGAATACCAGATACCATATTAACATTAAATCTATGTTGAAAATGCGAACGTTTTATTAAATGAGGATTTTCTACAGCCCATTCATGAAAATTATGATAATTATTGATACCATCTCGTGTGAAGAAAGCTTCATCGGTCCATAAAATATGCGGTAGGTTTTGATTATTTTGTGCCCAATTACTAAATCTTAACCGAGCTTCAAAATTATTACCTAGAGCTTGAACTCTTTGATGATGATATTGATGTAAGCGAGCAGTTCGTATTATTCTCCAAACTCGGTTTCTACATATTCCAGTACGTATTCCAATTCTTCCCACACTTAGTGACGGATTTTCTTGTAACTTCTGACTGCATTTCGTGCATTGAAAGTGCCATGTTCTACTGGCATATCTTCTACGATATGGTTGTTATGCTGCTATAGCATTTCTATCACACAGACCGTAACCATAATGAGTATCTGCATATTCTTAATTTGAAAATGACATTGACATTGTGAATCACTTGTGAATTACAATGGGAATAAGGATACAAAGAAGAAGCCAATAACTTCAGTATCCCAGTAATAAACGGAAAAGTTACAAACAATAATATATTGAAAACGATGCAGAAGCAGAAGATAACCGATTAGCAATATTTGAAAGAAGAGTGTTGCGTAAGATATTTGGACCCATACAAGAACAAAACGGAGCATGGCGATATAGAATGAACCACGAACTAGATGCACCTATACAAGGTGAGAATATAGTGAGGTTCGTCAAACCACAAAGAATTAAATGGATGGGCCACATACAAAGGTTAAATCCAGAAAGAGCAACAAGAAAGATAACAGAATGGCGTTCACACGAAACGAGGAACAGAGGCAGACCAAAAAAGCGATGGGAAGATGACGTAACAGAAGATCTGAGGAAACTATGTCACAGAAACTGGTGGAACATGGTAATGGACAGGAAAAGATGGAAGGAAATTATACAGCAGGCCAAAACCCACCCCGGGTTGTAGTGCTCACTAAAGAAAAAAAGAAGAAAAGATCTGCATATTCTTAATTTGAAAATGACATTGACATTGTGAATCGCTTGTGAATTACGATGGGAATAAGGATACAAAGAAGAAACCAATAACTTCAGTATCCCAGTAATAAACAGACAAGTTACAAACAGTAATATATTGAAAACGATGTTCAAATGTTACCAAACAAAAGACCTGATCATGGCAACTAGATCAGTATTTCAGAAATCCGTTGCACTAAAATTTAGCTACATAAATGATGACATAAACAATAACTTGTTAACGATTACGTTTATGACTTATGTTTATATGGACCTTTCAACTCTAAATAAGTTATGGAATTCATCCTTAAATATCGCCGGTACGTTTTGGAACACCCTGTATTCCAATTAAAGCAATCTACCAACCGTTTAAATTCAAAAGCGCGACAACCAGACAGACGTCACAAGTTCGTCCACCAAAGTAATGTGACTGGAACTCTACTAATACCCACATTTATGCTTACATTTATTTGACTTACATGGGGAGCTTCGTTCTCTAGCTTTAGCACTGCTAGTTTATTTTCCTTGTTCCTAGTTGTTCTGGGCCTACTTGTAATAGAATTAACAAATTGATCTTCGTTTCTTAAAGAAGTTTCATGGCGTCTAAATTCTTCTTCAAACGGTGGACTTCTATTTAGATAGGCCTGAAATATAAAATGTTCAGGTCGACTTAGTATTGACCGTAAGTAGGTAACATTGTGGTTATGGTGGGTTGCGTCAATCACTTTTAAGGAGGGACAACTTGGTATAAAGCTGGGAAATTTCTAAAATACTATGCTACATCACGATTTTCTATGCTAAAGTCAAAAAGCGTAAAAGCAAACCTGATCAAATCTATTTATAGCCTTGACATTGATGACAAAACTGGTTTATTGTACATAATGTATGAGTGATTGATTAATTTCATACACAAGGTTTTCAGAATGGAACATACTGAATGCTCAAGGCAAGATTAAGTTGAAATAAACTTGTCCTTTGTGGGATATGAAAAATGTACGCACGGCCAAAAGAAGTCTGAATAGCAAAGAAAAGCTTGCATCGAAAAACTAGTCACATTTATTACGAAACTTTTCCAGAAACTACCTTTCTTATCGCATGATACGAGTCTGTGTATGGAATTCTAATAAATATAAAATATGGAGTGTGAGCGGTTATTCCTAGATATTTCCAGGCATTGCCTTATCAGCAAGAATTTAAATTGCTTGCCAATGTCTGGTAAAATTACGAAGGACATTTTCACCACGGTAAGAATTCCTGAGAGGAAAATGAAGTTATGGGGCAGCATTCGGCTGATAACAAATCGATATTGGGTGATGGTGCCGTTAAACACGTACCTCATTTTCAGTACTTAGAGAACTACGCTGCGACCTCTTAATGGCTATTAAGGTGCATGCTTTGGTGGAAAGCATTCAGACGTTGATCGACAACATAATCTAGTCTTTTACTAAAAATTTGCTTGCATGCCACAACAGTCAGATAAGGACGCTACTTTTCTGAGATTGTGTTCGGAATAATAATGCCATAAAAAGCAAGAGCAAACTAAAACGCCACAAAGATTTATATTTTCAATATTTGGCAGATATTTGGAAAACATTGCAATAGGAAACGTCTAGTTGAAACTAGATAAATGATTAGTTTTGGAAATAAACAAGCTATATGGCTCGGTACAATAGAATATGTAAGCTTATATTCACCGGAGCTCTAACTAAGCTTCTTGGTTTAGACAAATAAAGTTAGTTAGCGAAATTTGAATTTGAATAACCCTGTGTTTATTAGAAATTACCCGAATACCGACGAGCTTTAGCATGATGCTTAAAAGATTTATCCTCCCAGTGACAAAGGGTATTAACAGTAAAATCAGTTTTATTGTAGAGTTAATGTGTAGAATTAAAACGCAATTAAACGAAATAAAGAGGAATACATATATAATTATTTTATCGTAATAACCAGCGAGCGGATTATACACACGAAAATACGTCAATATATGTGGATTTACATGAGTTCAATTATTTTCTCGGAAATTATCCGAATACAGTGGAGTTTAACAAGAAGCTTAAAAGTTTGAATTCTACAACTGATCAACGAGTTTAACAATGAAATCCGCTTGGTTGCAGTTGACTTGTGACTTTCGAAGGTAATTAAGAGTAATGAACATGCACACCTAAACAATTACTTGTTTGTAATACGAGGTATGTCAAATATGATCTCCATAATTCTGTTCTATTAAGAACCCTTACAAAGAAGAATTGTTAATCTTCCGAATAATAACGGGATTAACAATAAAAGTGGTTTTATTATAGTTAATGCGCAACTTTACAGGTATTTAAAATTAATTAAAATACATATAGTTCGTCGAAGAAAATGAAGAAATAGAGGCATCAGAAAACATAGAACCCCCAACTGAAGAGGAAATAAGAATCATTCTAAGAAAGTTAAAAAATGGGAAAGCGCCAGGAGCAAATGGTATTGAAAACGAACTAATAAAGTACGGCGGAGAGGAACTAATAAAAAAGGTACACGGACTAATCACTAAAATATTGAAAGAAGAGAAGATCCCAATAGCATGGACCGAAGCATTAATAACACCTATTCATAAGAAGGGAAAGAAAATAATTTTCAATACGTATAGAGGAATATCTTTGCTATAATACTATGTATAAGATACTTGCGATCAGTATAAGAAACAAACTACAAACCTGCACCAAACAAAATTATCGGAATACCAAGCAGGTTTCAGATCCGGCCGGTCAGTGACCGACCAACTTTTCATTTTAGAAGAAACACAAGGCTTATGTAACGAATACAACAAAGAAATTCATGTTGTGTTAATAGACTTCTTAAAAGCTTACGACACCTTAAGAGAGAAATGATATACAAGGCGATGGAGAACCAAATAATACCCGAAAAAATGATTAGACTTGTGCGGATGACACTACAAAACTCAATGAGTAAAATCAAATGGAAAGGAAGGATATCAGAGAGTTTCCAGGTGAGAAACGGGGAAGACAAGGAGATCCACTTTCCACGAGCCCATTTAATACAGTACTAGAATATGTAATAAGCAAAAGCGGAATAAACAGAACGGGTAGCACAGTCAGCAGAAGGTACCAGTGTATAGCTTACGCGGACGAGTTGGTAATAATAGCCAACAATAAGTGGGTCTCGCAATCAACGGTGGGAAATCCAAATACATGGTAATGAATCGCCAAAACCCAACAGATAGCCAAAATGTAATAATAGAACAACAAGGTGAAGAAACACTGGAGGGAGTTAGAAATTTTACTTACCTAGGTGTGCAAATTACAGAAGATGCAAGAGAAGAGGAAGAAACCAAACGGAGGATTTCAAACGGAGACAAAACGGCAGGGGCATTAGCATCAAATCTGAAGTCTAAATACGTATCGTGGAAAACGAAGATACAAACATATAAAACAGTGCTGAGGCCGACATTGACGTATGGGTGCGAGGTATGGAAGCTAGGAGTGGTAAAACAGAATCAATTGCTGGTATGGGAACGCAAGATACTGAGAAAAATATACGGGGGAATCGAAGTAAATGGGAAATGGCGGCGAAGAACCAACAAAGAGCTAGAAGCATTATAAAAAGAACCTACAATAGTACATGTGAAATAACAGCGAGTAAAATGGTTAGGATACGTCCAAAGAATGAAAAGGCGAAGACTGGCCAAAACGATGCTGCAAATATTCCGAATAGGGAGGAAAGCGAGAGGTAGACCAAGAAACAGATGGAAGGCGGAAGTGCTGCAGGACCTGAGAGACATGGGAATAAAGGACTGGAGAAAGAAAGCTGTAGATAGAAAAGAATGGAGGAAAATAATCCAGGCAATGGGCCTGTGAAAGCCTCATATATATATATATACATATATAGTATATATAAGTTCGTCTAAAACACTTGCTACTAGCAATACCAGAAGGAAAAAGAAGTGAAATGATACATATTGCAAAACCAGTACAATAATGCAGTTTTAATGATTATTTGTACCAGCATAAAAAATCCACGGGGTTGGTCATCTGTATTGGCTTTTAGCAACTAGATGGTGCCGTGTAAAATACGTATTTATTTATAGTTGCTATTATACCAAATCGTAAATTAAATTATGAAGATCTTAGAACAAAGCATTAAAATTTGTTACGCCTGAATTGTGGAAAAAACCTTTGAATACGCCGAAAAATTAATGCACGAGTGGTGGGTACGTGAACGTGTGATTGAAGAAATAAATCCAATTGTAATTACTGTATGCCATTATACTGGTGATAGCAGCGATTATGATATATAACTGTTTATCAACCTGATTTATTAATATCTTCCCGCATAACCAAAGTTAACCTTGACTGTGATTATTTCTTAAGCTGCAGAGGTGACCTCCCTGGAGTAGTTTAAAGGCAACCTCTGCGCATCCGTAGTGGTTACCAAAAAACTGCAGTATCCGTTACGTTCAGCTTAAAGAAATCGTTATTCTAGACAGTTAACTTTATCCAACCAAAAAAAGTTGTCTTTTGACTAACCTTCAACTGCACAATATAGCTGCATATCTTTAAAGCGATCTACAGTGGTTAGTTTTCAGTTACATGCTTTACAGCAGGTTTCGAAAGTTAACGAATATGTACTTGTAAATCCCTGCTGATATACAACCATTTTTGTTGGGCGCGTCAAAAGAACCTTCAAACAGGCTAAATTTTCGGGTGTTGTAGGTTTGATCCCTGGCGTCGGTGGTTAGCCATAGTAGCAGAAATAGGCCGACGTTAAAAAAAGAAACAAACAAACAAATCTCTGATAAAAAATAACTATAGTAACTTGATAATAGTTACACATGCTGTTGTTAATAACTATATAGCAATAGGATTTAAAAATACTTGTCATTTTAGCTACTGATAGAATATCTTATTGCCTTGTAATTAGTAAGAAAACTATTTGCAACGTGATCCTAAATGTAATGTCATTATTGATTATTCCGCATTTTTCAATTACATACTAACCAAAATAAGTAACAAGAACATAAATATTGTTCGTGAGCCCATAATACAATAAATCACTAGCGTACTAGTAAAAATACTACCTTCTCTACTCGTTTGTTAAGTAAAAGATGACCTTTATATTCTTGTGACATTTGTTTAAATAAATCCACAATGCAAAGACAGAACGGAAATTTGGGAATATGCAAAAATATTCTAGAATGCTTATAGAATAGTCGTAGTTGTTTGCGAGTAGAACGGAATTTGCTTTAAGTTTTATGAAGAGGATAAGTAAAATCAGGGATTAGCAATTCCATTACCGTCATTTAGTATTGAGGGTTTATCAACAAAATTTAGCGGGCTGATAAGTAATAATTTTTCTATTTTAAAATTAATATTACCATAAATATTGAAATATGAATATGGAACGCTCTACGACGTAAACTACTAAGGGGTGTACGTTTGGATGGCATAAGATATGCGTTGTATCTTAAACCATTAACATTTGCAAAGCATGGGAAATAGTCATACTCCAAAAAAAGTAACATCCATTTTCAGTTACAGTCGCAATTTTAGTGTGTGGATATTTTCCAATAATTATAAAGGTGAATGTTTCTTCTATACCATTAAATTTAAATGAATATTTTAATGCGACAAAATTGCCAGTTGCCGTTTTTACTAATTAACCAAGGAGATAGGCGAAGATACGGCCTGTCACCTACACTCTTTAACTTATATATAAACGACCTGATTACTGCATGGAAACACAAAGTTCCAAAAGAAATACCTCTACGACACGACAAAAAAATCAATACACATATGTTTGCAGACGACCAGGCAATTATAGCAGCATCAGGGAACGAGTTCCAAAGGGCAATCCACATACTGCATACCATGTCCAAATATAACTGAGAAATCTCGAAATCAAGACCAAAAATAGTGGCTTTCAGATAATAATTGACGATTGTTGCTCCGATCAAGTTAACCATTTGAAGTACCTTGGTGGATGCGAACTATCCTACTACTACGAAACGGTTATAGAAGTAGCATCATTCCAAAGAATGTGGGCTACCATAGCAAATTCAGTAGGGAACAAATTCAGAAAGCAGACAAAAATGAAATTCTACAGAACAGTGGCCGTATCGGCACTATTGCATCATGGCATCATGACCTTGACTTTAACAAGCAAAGACTACAATAACTGCAAAAATTAAGTTCCTTAGACAGGTTAAAGGATGCACCAGATTATACAGGTTCAGAAATGAGCATATAAGTGAAGATTGAGAGATTTTCTCAACTCAGAACGAAATATATCAGTATAAAAACAACTGGATAGAACGCTTGGAAAACATTGATGATGGTAGGTTTCCACAATCAGCGGTGAACTATAATGCAGAAGGTAAACGAAATCCAGGACGACCTCAGAAAAGAAGGAGCGTTGATCCGGAACAGGTCGGAAGGTCTAGAGACCCCGATGATGCAGTGCGAATACGCGCTGCCACTCGAGGTCACAGTGAAAACAGTGAAATGCGGCGGTCAGCGGGGGGGTTCGAATCCGGACCGCATATCACTTAGTTCAGTTAAGGGTGCATGGTGCATGAATGGTTAGTCTGTAAGGAACGCCCGCGCACCCCTAAGGTAATGCAAAAGCGGTTTCGGCGCGAGGGTAGTATAAATAAATGACGAAAAAGGGTCGGAAGGTCTAACCCGTGAAGAATTATAGCAATTAATAATTAAATAATTGTCATTATCATCGAGCAGAAAATGTGAACATTTGTTAGATACATGCACACGAACTAATCATTTCAGAATTATTAGCACCATCTATACGTTATTCCGAGAACTTTCCAAATAATCCTAATATATAATAAAATTCAAATTCTCAGGCTGAATTATTACTAAAACTTTTCAGCACGCAAAGCCTCCATGACAAAGAGCATTTCCAAAAAGACGAATGCACACACCAACTGTTTGGTGAATGAGGACGGCCATCAGCGCGAAATTGTAAGAATAGCACGTCCCGCAAAAATAATGGCGCCATATCCCTCAGTCCGGAAGTGTAGAGCAGAAAACTGTTGAAAATTGAATTGAATAAAAATCAGGTAAGGCATAGCCGAAATATAGAATGGAAAAAGGGAGTGATTTCCTAATAAAACGGAGCCGAGAAAATTTCGTTACTTGGCAAGTGCAGTAGATAAATTATTCACGCTGAGAAGGCACATAATAATGTGTTTGACAAAATTCTTGTAGGAATTCCTGCTGGGGTTGTCATTCTTGGGCAGTTTATAAGGGTGTTAAGCAAAATAAATTCCAGCCCTTTAAAGAAGAAAATAGTTTAGAAACCACTGGAGTTATAAACGTAGCTTTAAAGGGTATTTGAGATTATGAATTTTATTTAACGTTATTAACAAACAATTTGGCATTTAAACGTACAACAAATACATAATTAATGTGACAGTTCGTAGCAAACCTTGTCAATAGTCTTACACGCATGATAGACGCTACATAGTCCTATCCAAAATTGTGTTGGGTAGATACTCATCACTTAGTTCATCAGGAACCTTTTGGATTACGGTACATTTTACTTTAGACTTTAGATTCTTTAAATGGACCTATTATCTCTATCCATTAATTTGATATTGGTAGTTAGAATACGGGAAGTGCACTAATCAGAGAAAAGTTATTCCCAGGTGTGCAAATAACTGCAGTGCTAAGAGATTATAAAATAAGATGCAAATCTTCTGGAGTAGAATCGCCAGTTTTCCCTTAATAAATTGTAACGTTCTGTATACATTTTTACAAATACTCAAAATAGAGGCCACTTTGGTTTTACCAAGAAATAACAGTTCGGTATAACATAATGATAGAATTCTTGATATGGAAATTTGGTTGGAAAGTAAAAATCCGTTCCAAGGAAGTTTTCCGACCCCAAACGAAACGATAAAGAAATAGGATGGGACCAGACCACTTTTTGCAAATTCTCTTAGCATGCGCTAGACAAATAAATGAATATTTAGCTATTAAAGCACGCAAACTATAAGATTTTACAGCGCGGTAAGCTTAACTCAAATTAAATATAAATATTTACATGAAACACTGTAGATATTTGGTAATTGCTATATAACCTTTAAATTCTTGCGCTGGTTAACTGAACAAGGCGCAGGATACAAGGTAGTAAGCATGAACTTATGAAACATGGATGCAACAAAGAAATGAATTAAGAGTCATCGAATTATCTAAGTTTATTTTTATAAAACGTTAAACAACTTGAACAATTAAATGCGAAATTTACATGAAATAAATAGTGCGGTCTAATGTAACAAAACATTTTCAAACGGACCCACCTTTTCACGTAGAAGTACTTGCTTATTTTCCTGTGGTGTTGATAAAATTCACTAGATGAAATTAGGGTGGCATTCCTGCGCCCTGTTGAGCTTGACCTTCAATACGGAACTCCACCACTTGTAACTTTTTTCTAAGTTCTTTGCAGAAAAACTGTGGACTGAGCGTAAAATCGCTTCACAATATAATTAACCGAAATATTTTATTTACTGCTTAGTACTTCAGATGTTCAAATATACCCATTAATTCATGGCTACGTTGCACCTTCATAGTTTTTTAAATTGTTAGCTTGCTTCACTTTTCCACTTGTTGTTGATTAGATGTTACTTATTTGTTTTAATTTATTTTAAATTAAATTCGATCGTTATTCCAGTTGTAGTTGCAGAATACGAATCGAATATCTCCCAAATAATTAACTGGTATAAAACTTTTTTCCAACTTGTAGATGATTCCTAACGTTGAAGTTTGTTGGCGTTTTAAATGTCAAACATAGATACAGACAAAACATATCTGTAAAAACAATTAAAGTCTAGTGACACTTCTTTGTTACTCCGCCCCAAATTCTTGATTTTCGGCTGATTTGCCGAATTTTATCCATTTTTCACACAGATAGGTAACAAATAACGTTGATTTTAACCATGGCAACATTCATGTCATTTACATCAAAACTGAAATTATAGCCATATTCCTTATTTAAGAAGGAATGTTTTGACATCTCAAACGGTCGGTAAATTTTTTATAAAAAAATTCATATTCATTTTTGGCATAAATTGCCTTAAATTAATAATATTACAATTAATGATTATCAAAATCATAATAAAATGTTCTTCACGCCTATATCTAAATATTACTCATAAAGAACAATTGAAAGGTTTATTTTCCTCCAAAATTACATGTTAGTTGACAGTTTGCCGAACATAATATATACATGTCATATTTTATTGTTTTCCAGATGAAAAGATCACACTCACAGTCAACTTTGTTAAATGCCTCTCATATCTTCATACAATTATTACCACTACCAACAAGCAAAACAAAACAGAAAATTCGAAGGCTAGATACCAAATCAACCCAAACAAATCAACGGAGATATCGCACACTAATGGCGCAGGTCCTACACTTGGTTTTAACAATTTATTTTTCAAGTTCAGAGCATAAACTAGCTCCAAGTTATCTAAATAATTACATTTTCTATTAGATTATCTAAACCAAGGTTCATATAACACGGCAATATTTATCCTCACTTTGTTCAGTTGGGTTATTAAAATTTTTTTTCTACAGTAATGCAGGAAATTTGGAGATTGAAGTCAAACATTTTAATGTTACAGTAGAAACTAATAGCTATTAGCTAAAATAATAGATTATTAAAATCATGTACTAAAATATATGCTTTAATTTATTATGGAAACTACAAGAATGAATGGAATGCTCTAGATTAGAGTCGACTTTCATCTATTGGATAATAACTTAAATTTAACAATTTCGAGATAAAAATCAAAGATATGTACATTAAAGTCGAATTTTTTGACATCGTTGTCAGAAATTTCTACAAAAATATGAAATGTCATAATGTATACCAAAATAGCTCAACCCAAGCTTTCAGAACTCCAAAAATTAAAGCTCGTAATTGCCAGACGTCGGAATGTCATAGATGACGTCAATAATTCAAAAATACTCAGGAATATGCCATAATTGGAGTGATTGAAATCAAAAATAAAAAATTTCTAATTTCAACGCCAAATACCTACTCAAAGTCTAATTTCTGTAACTCCAAGATAAATAAGACAAATTAGGAAAAAAAGTTGGATTATTTCAAATTTCGACTCTGAACATTAGACACTAAAGTCGAAAATACCGAAGTTCAAGCCGGTAATTCCTAAAAGATATTCGAAATTCCGAAGTTAAAGTTGGAAAATTCTAGATAAACATAAAAAAAGCGCTATCAAAAAAATCGAATATACAGATATTAAAGCCTGAAATTCGCTACAATAGTTTGCTGAAATAATACAATCTATGATAGAATTACTGAGATTAAAGTCACAAATGTGAAAAACCCTTAGTTTTGAGAATTAATAATTATGAAAAATTGGGAAGAGAAATTGGGTTAGTTCAAATATCCGCTCGGAGCATTTGATATTACAGTCGGAAATTTCGAGCTTCATGCCAGAAATTCCTATAATATGTTCCAAATTCGGAGGTTAAAGTAGGAATATTATAGATACAACAAAGAAGTGGTTTCAGGAAATCGAATATACAGATATTAAAGAGGGAAATTCCTTACACAGTTGGCTGAAATATTACAATCTATGATAGAGTTAGTGAGATTAAAGTCGGAAATGTAAAAACCATTACTTTTGAAAATTAAGAATTCAAATATCCACTCTGAGCCTTAGATATTACAGTCGGAAATTCCGAACTTCATGTCGGAAATTCCTATAATATATTCGAAATTCGAAGGGTTAATTAGGAAAATTCTAGATTAAAACAAAAAAGTGCTTTCAGAAATTCGATTATACAGGTATTATATTCCGAAATTTCTTCCATTAATTTGCTGAATTAATACGAACTATGATAGAATTACTGAGTTTAAAGTCGGAAAAGTGAAACACCCTCAGTTCTGAAAATTAATAAATATTAAAAAATGCAAAAATCAATATTTAGATTTTGGACACTAGACTCAAAAATTCCTAGCTTTAAGGTGAAAATTCTTAAAAAATATTCTAAATTCCCAGGATTTAGTTGGAAAATTCTCTTTTAAAGTGCAAAATTGGTTTTAGGAAATAGAATATACAGATATAAGTCGCAAATTGCTTATATTAGTTTCCTGAAATAATATAATCAATGTTAGAATTACTGAGATTAAAGTCGGAGAATTACACACTTAACTGCAACCGGTTGTACAATTTATTCTTATTATGGTTCATGATAGAAGTGAATATTAGGGGTCAGAATATATTAGTGAAGTAGCAATTGTACCGTTAGTAAAATTAAAAGTAGGCTTGAAGTAACTATTCACATATAAATAGTCGTTCTGAAATATTGTTAGAAATTTCAGTCTAAGCTTTTTTACGTATTCAGTGTAATCGAATTTATTTCACTGAACCATATTGTAATATTTGGACCGCAAAATAGGGAATCTCCCCAATTCTTACCTATAATTGATATAGAGTTCACACGAGGACTATATTAAATTGTAATTTAAACTATTGTATAGAATTTATCTTACTTTCACACAAGCTAAATTTACGTGCAATGCGTTTCTGCTCATAGCACGAAAATAAAATCTTTATTAATCGTTACAGACTTTACAACTTTAAATTACGGCTGTGTCAAGAACAGTTGCTTAATAGACTTTTGACTTACAGAATGATAACAAGCACTACTTATACATGCAAATGTGTTTTCCACTTCTTGGCTGAAACTTTTCCTAATGAATTCTGCCAAACAAACCGTGAGTAAAAATATGCAAATTATATTAATATGGCGGTGGTACATTTTTTCTTGGTGAACCTATAATACCTTCAGAATATAATACAAGGTGGTCGAAAATGTTCTTAACTTATGTTTTCGTTGTAAAATCATAGCTAGCTGTGGTAGAGTAATGGGAAATGTCTAAACTGACAGTAGGACCTGGGAAATTCATTCGCCATGCAGCGTTTCAGGGGAGAGGAGCTTGGTTTTTCTGTACGAGAGTATTACCTTAACAACAATTGTGCGACTTCTGTGCGCCGTAGATTCAGAAATAAATTTAGTTTACACAATATCCTGCAATGTCCAAGCATCCAAACGATCATGGGTTAGCAAGTTTGAGGAAACTAGTTCAACACTGAATAAACGCAGCTTTGGTCGTCCCAGTTCAGTAAGAACGAATGAATGTATTGAGACGGTGAGAGTATCAGTGCGCGAAGAACCAAGTTTATCGACGCGAAAGCGCGCTGCTGCTTTAAATGTGACAAAATCATCCATTATTCGCATCCTCCACAAGGATTTACATCTGCGTCCATACAAAATTCAATTGGTGCAACAACTGAAGCCGATGGACTCCGCTAATAGGCTTTTTTTTCGCCAACGAAATCATCAACCGGTTTCCAGTAGTGGACAACATCTTGTTCTCTGATGAGGCACATTTCCACATTAATGGCCATGTGAACAATCAAAATTGTCGTTATTGGTGTGAAGAAAACCCAAGAAAGAAACATCAAAGGGCTCTGCATAGCCCAAAGGTTACAGTTTTGGCTGCAATGTCAGCAGCCGGAGTAATCGGCCATTCTTTTTTGAAGATCTCGAAGGTCGTGCATTAACTGTTAATTCTCAGCGTTATGTCGACATGATTTGGACTTTCTTGGTTCCTGCTCTTCAAGAATTTGAAGGGTACAACCAGGAGATTTGGTTTCAGCAGGATGGAGCCACCAGCCTTACATCGAATCTTACGCTGCCCGTCGTTCCAGCCCTATTTCCAGGAAAATTGATCTCACGAAGAGGGAACATTCAGTGGCCCCCCAGAAGTCCGGACCTGACTCCTTGCGATTTCTGCTTATGGGGATATCTCAAGAGTCAGGTTTATCGAAACCAACCCGCTACCCTGATCGAACTTAAGCAAAATATACGCCGAGAGATTGAAACCATCACTGTTGACACTTGTCGCCGCGTCATAACAAACTTTAGTCCAAGAGTGCCAGCAGGCAAACGGTGAACACTTCGACAACATAATCTTCAAAATATGAAATTCCCGAGTTTTTTGTATATTGTGAAATAAAAATTAGTTGAATTTAATAAAAATTTCATATTATTATTTCAATTTAAAAAGTTAAGAACATTCTGGACCACCTTGTATTTGTAAAAATGATTAGCTGGAACTAATGAAACAATCTGAACAATAATAATGCCATACAAGTACAAGTATAAACACTAAGACTGGAATTAATTTATTATTAACTTCCTCTTGGTTGTAAGAAACTGGCATTTCCCTACGGTGTAAATCAGAAGTTATAAATCAATCATCATAAAATTGACATCTGATCATTAGCAGAAACTAAGAAGAAAGGCACAGGTTGTTATAGATATGAAAACTATATTCTTATATATGTATAGTGGTAGAGAAATAGACGACGGAGCTACAGTCGGAATTGGGTTACTAGTACATGAGAAACACGAAGAGCGTATTAAGACATAAAATATATAAACGAAAAATTATTACACACTATACTCAATTTTAATGATATCAGAATACACGTTGTGAGCGTATGCACACCAGACATCAATAAACCAAGGGCTCAAAGGCAACTATTTTTGAGCACCTACAGGAAACCTTAAACCAAATAGACAAGAACGAAAAAATATCATAGGCGATCTAAACTCAAGAATTGGCAACAACATAATCCACGGAGTTATACAAAAAACTAATGAGGAAGCTCTGAATTATAACGGAAATATGCTACTGGGAATATGTGCACAAAATGAACTCAGGATAAACAATACCTTCTTCCAGCATAAGTGGCTACATAAATACA
The DNA here is from genome assembly GCA_014611495.1 of Limonius californicus. Lineage (NCBI taxonomy): Eukaryota > Metazoa > Arthropoda > Insecta > Coleoptera > Elateridae > Limonius > Limonius californicus. The sequence goes on along the minus strand of JABXWE010002861.1, from coordinate 54,859 downwards.
ACGGGCATAACTCATGTGGACAAGAATCTGTAATAGATTACCTTACCACTAATAAAAGAATTCATCCCTGCTAGATTCTGGATTTGCGATCATTGAACTCTACGGAAATAGGGTCAGCTCACAGACTAGTACTATGTAAATACCGATCCAATATAATATTTCGTAAACAAACGAAATCGATATATACTAGCAAATATATTAGGGAATTCTTTAGTAATAAGAGCACAAAGCATCTATACAAACAGAACCTGACACTGAAAATTACCTCAAACAATATAAATATAGATGATAGTGTAGAAAAATCATCGGAGGCGCTTAAAGTCTAAATATAATAATTAGCAGTGCAAATAAAGCAATAGAAGCTAGAAAAATAAATGCCAATGGCAAAAGAAACGCGAAATCATAGTTGACGAAAGAAGTAAAAAACCTAGCAGCAGAAAAACGAAAAGCCTACATTGACATTGACATTCAAATAAGAATACGCCGGAGGAATACGATTGCTACAAATTTATAAAGAATAGAGTGAATGAAAGGATATCTACAATTAAAATGGAATTCTGGGAGCAATTTACCTTAGATAGGTATGGAACATGATCTCTATGGAGGACAAAGGAAGATCTGGAATATGTTACGATGTCGAAGAAGTCTATAAAGTAATTCGTCCATACTACCACAACTACAAACGAGGAATGGATAGAACACTTTCGACAACTATATCAACAATCCGAAACTAATCATAATGACGCTGGCGAATACGCCATCGACAATAATTAGAGAGAAAACGACAATAATATTGTAGGAATATCCCATAGAGACGTTAAAGCAGCAATAACTAAACTCAAACATGGAAAATTCCCAGGTGCCGACCAAATAACTAATGAAACGTTAAAACATGGCGGGAATTCATTAGAAGAACAATTGTCAGCTATATTCCAGAAGATAGTACACACAGTAGACATACCAGAACATTGGAAAACAAGCATTAGTGTTGCTGTATTTAAAAAAGGATCCAAAAAAGAACCAACCAACTACAGAGGAATATCTCTCCTGTGATGTATGGCAAAATTACTAACAAAAATCATTTCGGAGAAACTTCCGAACAATATAAATATGGCAGAAGAACAACAAGGATTCCGGCAAAATAGATCAACGATAGTTGCCATATTTGTAGTACAGCAACTCGTAGAGAAAGCTATAGAATACAGTAAACCTTTGACACAGGGTATAGTATATCTAAAGAACCCATCCGTTGCAAATTAGCCCTAGATATTATTCCCATGCAATAGGTTATCTAATTTAAGTATCTAGGGATCAGAACATGTAGCGACAGAAACAACAAGCAAGAAGTTCAAACCAAGGCTAACAAGGCCGCGGTGCTATTCGGCTATCTGCGCGACATTATATGGAGGAAAAAGTAGGCACATGTCTTTAAAAGTCCACGCACGGCACGAATTGCTAAATTGTTTCTCTGCATTGTAGTGTATTATTAACAACACAAATGTGACACTAAATTGCTAAATTGTTTCTCTGGATTGTTGTTTATTATTAAGAACACAAATGAAACACTAATAAAAAACAATGAAATAATGATCATAACAAGACAGGCAAGATTATTCAATCAAGCACACAAACTCGACTTGACACTAATACGGTTATACAATTGCAACTGGATTCGGTTGTTGTTTGTTTTATAACATCAAACATTGACGCTTGCTCTAATCATCATTAATAGACGACAATTAACTGCCACATGCAAACATATATGCTTTATATTAGAATATCCCTATTCATTTTTCGGTAGTTTATATTATAAAATGTTATAATAAAAGTATCTAAGTAAGATTAAATTAAAATTACTGGATGACCGACAATCTGTTCCCTGAATATTGTTAAATATCTTAACGTTTTAATGAGTGCTGTTGTCCACTAACGATGTAGGTAATCATCTTAAATTTGTTTTGCAATATGAATAACTTGTTATCGAAGGTATACTAATTAGGTTATTGTTCTGGGTAAATTCAGTCGTAATTCTGACCAGTCGCAGTTACATCATGGCTTTCTGGACAGCTTTCGAAAGCGACTATAATAACGAAATTATGGAAATTGTAAGCAGTGATGGTAGCGGGTAGACACTCTCCGCGATCCCGGCGGAGATAGGCATACTTCAGGGAAGCGGCCCTGCCCATGCCAGCCGAGCTTTCTCCCTCACTTCCATATCACCGAGGGATTCTACACGTCAAAAATCCCTAGATCCTACAAGAAACCCACATTATATCCATACCTACATCCTCCCTTGACCAATACGCAAGGGCAAGCGTGGCCTTGTAAATGCTAACATCCCTCCATAAATGGAGGAGGCTTATGTCCAGCAGTGGACCCTGAGAAGCTGAGGAGAAGAAGCAGTGATAACGACGAAGACAGAGAAGTGGTAAATAGTGGTAGTAATTGTGAAAAACGTTTGAAAAATTGCGTGGAACACATCGATAAGGTTGAACAGATATATGCTTCAAAATATGAAATCAAACGTTTAATAATTAATTTAGGAGCTGATTCATCTTCTGATACCTCAGAATTTAGTGACATCAAGTCTGAGTAAATTAAACAAATAATATAAAATGTAGATTTGCGTTTGGTAATATTAGAAAACCGTATCAAATGTGTATATTATGTAATTTAAAAATAATGTATTTTTGTAAGTATTTGCGGTTGTATAACATATTTATTTATTCATTCACAAATTTTCCTGAATACGTTCTTGATCGCCTACCTGCAACGACTCTAACACTTGCAGCTTATCTTTAAGTCAACACTTTAACATTCGCTCCTAAAAGTTTGGTCCAACTATACCTAGTACTATATGGTGTGGTGGTCAGAGGTTGTCTCAACAGTGTCTACTTGTTCGTAGAACAAGCACAGAATGCGCTAAAGCTCCTGACTTATAGAGTGTGAAGAGCAGTTACATTTAATAAATTACAAATAAACAATTACTTAAGCTTCTAAAATTGCAAAGACGGCAACATTAATGTCGTTGCAAAAGAAAGTATTTCTCCATCAGCGTGGAGATTCTACTTAAAGAGTTAGTGGTAAATATCTTTCTGTCAAAGAACTGTTCGATTGTAATACACCCTTTGTACTTTGGGTTGGAGCTTGGGGTAAATTTGAATAATAATATTTTTTAATTTTATGCCTTACCTAACATAGCCGTGTGGGTATATAAAACACTCTGTATGTCATTTCATCAATGCAAGAGGTATTGTATTTGTCATGCAAAATGCCTTTAAATATCACTGTTAACATACAACTATCTGTAATTTCAATCCCCTAATATAGCATCAGTCAACTTTAATATGCAATGAAACTTAGAAGCTGTGGAAAGTATGTGGCATGTTCAAAGATATTTTTCTTTCTATAAACAATGATATAACTTGATATGATCATTAAAATCGTTAAAATTTTTTCAAATATGTGCCAGCTGTGTTAGACTAGACTGAAGCTGTGGTTGATTACTGTTTCCCGTTTCGAGGATGCGTAACAGTTTACCTCATGTCGCAGAACAGCATGCGACTTATTGGTTTACCCGTTAGTTGAACGATCAAATATTGATAGTTAGTTAGTGCTAGTAAGACAATATGTGCCAAACATAGTTTACTTGGGTAACAATTTAGTATGGATTTTAACAAAACGTTTACAACAATATTACCGCATGTACCGCGTCCAAGTAATCAGGAGATAAAAGAACCAAACGGTGCATCCATTAAAGTAAAATGAATTTTAACACTCAATGAACTGGAAATACATTTAAAAAAAACCGTATGCAATTGTAAATCAAATATATTGCTGTGATATCGTATTGGGGTGTGAAGGTATTTCAGTATTTAATTTTTGTTCCATAAAATCTTATATCGATGATAGTGAACCAGGGATGATGTGTGTTGGGTTTTGCAGCTCTCTTTAATCTGTTTCCTTTTTGGTCTAAATCAATTCAAAAGTGCATTTTAGATAATTTATATTGTATGTACTTTGTTGCATCGAATATTGTAAAAGCTTTTTTCTAAGCTAGTGAATATATTTCTAAAGAACAACAGATATATTTTTTAAATTTGTTCTTAAACAAGAATAATAACTTGTGAAATATTTAACTACGAATTGTCCTCGAGAAGGTAGAAGTAAAGAGAGTTTCAGTTGGAGTCAAGTTGGAAGTTAGAACAGCTCTGGACAGCCGGTAGGAGTGTCTTTCCACTGATTGCCCGAATCTACTGAAGAAAGAGGTCAGTGGACTATCATTGTGACAACGAACAAGGTGGGTGAAACATTAAACAAAAGTTCTGGCCGTAATAGAGAAGATTAAATTGTATTTGGTTTTTTGTATATGTATTTTGGTTAGTAATCATAAAAGTTTGTTAAATCAAACGGCATACCATCGAACATTCATTATTTTTCTGAATTAAACAGAGTTGTAGTGAGTTCCAAGACATTAATACAGCATTTACCAATTTTAATACCTTATTTTATCTTGGGATTAAGTAGATTAATTAGAACAGTAATTTCTTTCTTTGGTTGCTCTACGTCTTAAGGTTGTAGGGTATCACAACAATATATACAAATATAAAACGAAGGATCCGTAAATTTAGATGTTACGTGTTTCCTTTCCTATAGGTATAATATGTCATTCAGTTTATGATGTATTTAATACGGTATTCTTTAAAAATGTTTAGAATTTACTATATGTTCAGTTAAATTACATTAAAATGAGTTTAAATAAAAATTAGCAAAACCCATAAGAGAGAGGCAATTACAGTAAACTGACTGCATTAAAGGTAATTATACTATCAGTTTCTACAGTATATTCAACGAGCGAAAGGGACGGCAGATGGCGACACAGACCCTTAGGATGGTTAAGAAATCTTAAACTTAAAATAAATAACTTTTGTGTAGCGACAATCAAAATAGTTTAAACCAACGTCCTCTTAGAATACAATATAACTATACCACGTCTCATATCGAAGATTTCATACAGCGCCCTACACAGTGTGATCATTTTATTTTGTAGCAAATACGTAGGCTACACCTCTCACATGTGCATGAAATGCAGAGTTTTTTTTAGCTATAAAAAATAAGTTTTTTACGCTAAGAGTCGTTTGGACAGGCCAATGTCAACTACTATATTGTCAAAACTTAATAAACTTCCGTAACAACTATCAGTTTCAATGTATTCTAATAGCGAGAAAGGGGATATGATGTTGATTTTGAGAGAATACAGAGAGGCGACGAACTTAGCAGTACGACGATATGCACAGAGATACCCGGATAGACACCTTTCATTACATAATGCATTTAGGCGTTTGGTTTTCCAAGCCAAAGGTGAGACAATGCCGTGTCATAACTGTAGAAGCTTAAGCGGCAGTCATCGAAGTAACTGGTAATCCTCATATAAGCCAACAAGCAGTTGCAAGAACTATAGGCTTTAGCCAAAGTTCAATATTCACTTTCAAAGATTGTTTTCTGTAAATACCTGCTGTGGTACTGTTGATAACTTTATCACTGGTTCCCACTTCTCTGAGGGCAGTTGAAATGGTAATATTTATTTACCTTTTTAGAAAATAATTTACCTCAATTTTTATAAAACATTCCTCTTTAGGTTAGACAGCATATGTGGTTTCGAAATGATGCAGCACCTGTCCGCTTCAACAGAATTGTTAGAAACTACCAACATCACACTTTCCATATCAGATTAATTACAAGTGGTGCAATTCATTCCTGACCTCCACGTAGTCCGGACTTGACTCCGTTAGATTATTGTTTGTGGGGCAAAATAGAAAACGACTTCTACGAAATTCCCGTAGAAACTCACCCCACACATGCTAACACGTAACTATTTTGATTTTAATTTGTTTAAACAATGTAAAGTTTACTAAGATACCTGTGGAATACAAACAGCTATGATGTTTGTAGTCTATCTACCTGTTACAATATTAAGTAATCATTCTGCATAGAGACAATAACGCTATAGCTATCGCCTTCATGATTTCGACAAAAATATGCACCTGCCGCGTATTGCATACGCTTTCACTACCACAACTTTGTTTGATACATATTTTAATCACCGATGTTCAACTACTTATAATTAAACAAATTGTCTACTGCCTTTTAGCTATTACTAGCTACTATGTTCTATATTCTTTACGAGACATATATTTTTAAACGTAAACGAAATTTATATGAATATCTTACAGAAAATACTAAAAAGATGAACACCCCTTACACACTAATTTTTAATTGATAGACGATATAGTATAACGACCAGAACTGTCAAATGTTGAGTGAATTACTTTATAAGCGGCTATCCAAATTTAATAATTAAATATAGGAGGGAAACCTAAATTCAAGAAATAAGATTTGTATGTGTCAGGAGCGTTTATGTAGAGCACGCGCATTACAGTAAATAATATGAATAAAGTTTTATTATATGACATAGGTGGTTAATGGGTTTACAATACTTGAATTTAGACTGCGCACAAGGAAGTACAAGTAGTTGTACATAATGAGCTGTAATATCGCCAATACAACGGTGATATTAAAATAGCGCTGTGTGTTCAGCTAATTGACTTTAGAGCTATTCTGCAGTTCTGCTGTGTGGTTGAACTTTAAAAGTATAACTGCGTGCTGAGAGCCTACCGCTGTGTTCTAAATAGCAATGTTTAATGTTTAATATTATACTGCGCGTTTAGGTGTTCTGCTATATTATTGTAAATTCCTGTATATAATTAGATTAGTACTGATCTCTGTGTTCAGTGGTTGTTCTTTATCTTTTATAAATTGGAATTATAACTGTGTTATGTGCCGTACTGCGAGTTCCTAATATTTTATTGAGTAATAAACGGTGTTTTATTCACCTAGTTAAATATTAAACTGTAAACTTAGTAAATGTGTTTTATGTAGTTAGAGTTTGAAATTACAAATGTATACTGTGTTGTTGTTAGTTTTAATTTGTTAACTCTAAGTGATCAACGCCGGCGCTGTGTGGCCTCAATTGAATATTAAACTGTGTTCAGTGGTTGTGCTATTTTGTTGACATTGGAATTACATATATACGCTTCCTGCAAAGTTCTGGGTGATTAATTTATTATTAAATATGGCTGATTAACGGCAGTGCTAGGGTGTACAGCTAGTTGTATATTGTTCTGTGTATTTAGTGGTTGGTATTGTCGCTGTGTGCTGAATTGTGAGTTTTAAATTTAATATCAACGCTGAGAGCCTAGGGCTGTTGTTGAGTGCAACCCATTTACTACTGAACTGTGTAATCAGTAGTTGTGAGATGTGATTGGAGCTGGAATTGTAACTATATGCTATATGCCGCAGTATAAGTTGTTAATTTGTTAATAAATGTTAAACGACGGTGCTGTATGCGCCCAACTAAACACTGAATAGTATGTTTCGTGAATGTGCTGTAGGGTTGGAATTTTGGATTATATATGTGTGCTGTGTTGTTGAGAGTTCGTTATTTATAATTCGCTGTGAGTGATCCACAACGGCGCTGTATGCTCTTAATAACATATTAGACTATGTTTAGTGGTTGTGCTATGTGGTGTAACGGTATCTTCGCGCCTGGTTGGTTTGCAACCCATGTTACTTATAGTTGGTGGCGCTTGCGTAGTCCTCCTTGACGTTTATTTAGCTGCGCGAGAGTATTTTTAGAAAACTTTGATTTCCGGTAATCATCTTCCTGTTTTCAGAGCGCTTTATTTCGATGAAAGTACTTTCAGCGACTGGGGGCGTTTTTAGGTTCATAAACGTGGTTATTTATTTACAAACGCAGTATTTTTACATTGCTCGTTTACTTCAATCTTTATTTAACACTATATTAAGTGACTTGTACGGGTAGTGTGTACTTATACAGGGTTCCAGAACATAATTATACATATATTGTAAATGTTACTTGGGGGATTACTTTCATTGGTGTTTTTTTATTTGCATCATTAAATTACCGTTGTTGCAATTGGTCTTATTATTTATTGTTACCCTATGTTTGGTAAATTTGTAGCGACTAATTAGGTAAGTGGAGAACTTCGGAGATCCAGCTTTCTCAATTTACATCTGGATAATGTTAGCATTTTTTTTCTAAGCTGGTGGCGCCCTTTTTAGGTGATTGACGAGGAGTTAATTACTTTATTTATTCGACTTTATTTTGAGAACCGCCCATCTTCGATTGAGGTTCCGGGAGGCTGACATTAACCAACGAATTACTTATCTAATTTACAGGAATTTCCATAGGAAATTATTGGAAGGCGTCATAGTGGTTTGAAATTGGAATTATATATCTTTCGTGTCAAGTTCTAGGTTTTAATTTATTATTAGATGAATTAACGACAGTACTACAGTGTGCATGCAGTTACTTATAGTAGTTGGTATTATCTCTGTGTTCTAGACTGTAATTTCTTAATTTATAATTAGCTGTGAATGCTTTACAGCTATGTTATGTGCAAATTATTGAGTACTACGCTATGTAATTGGAAATTATACATTTTTTTGTGCTTGTTGGTGAAGTTTTGTAATCCCACCATATAGTTATTGCATAATTCTGTGGTTTCCGGCAGTCGATCTTTTTAAGGAACTGGTTAAGCAAGTTAATGTTAAGTTGTAGTTTGTCAAAATAATTTATGCATAAGCATAAGGATTTGCTAAACACTTCTATTTTTCGCTGGTTAATTATACTTAATATTCGCGTTGTACAAAAACTTCATCCTCAGATTAGCTATAAAAGACTTAAGTAAAGAAATTATTCCATAGTTATACTAAATGCAGTTAGTCAAAATCTCTATATGCGTTCAATTAACTAATAATTTCTATTAGTCGATTAGACGCAAGATCATTCGTTTCTATCTTAAATATTATATTTTTTACTAAACGATTTTTTTACAATGTTTTGTATGTAATATAAAATCAGGTTAGTGTTCTAAAAAACGAATTAATCTATTAGGAATTGTTCTCTTTAGCGTGAAATGTATGGTTTCCTGATAAAGTTGCAAACCCATTTATTAAGTGCTTTAACGTTAAACGGTAGGAGCAAACGATTTCAGCGAGCTATTTACCTTGTAGTTCTTAATTGGTTCGGCTACTTCTGAAAAAGGCACTCAAAGAACTGGGTAAATATTTACCGCTTACATTATTAAAACGCGCAGGAAACTTCATGAAACAGGGAAGTACGTTTCGTTGATTAACAGAACTTGCCCACTAGGAATATATATTTGCGGAGAAGTTTCTGAAACTGCTGGAAAGTAGATTTTAATACAAATAATAATATGAACGGTAAATGCGGTCGAGATACGTTTCGAGAACTATATTTGTCATGAGTTTTCTACGGATAACTTTTGTATTCGTTCCGAAATTTTCACCTTTATTTATTAACATTACAACGAGGGCAGCCTTTTAAGTTTTTACAAAAACTAGGAAAAAAAAATTTTTTTGGAAACAAACTGTTTTAGTGCTTTTCAAAATATTGGCCTTTAAGGTTTATTCACTTTTCCATGCGTTCAAACCAATTCTCGGATCATTTTTTCCACTATGAAGTTGGTATCTCAAAAACATGGTTTTTGAAGGCTTCAACAGCTCCTTGGGGTGGTGAAGATCACTGACCACGCATTTTTTGTTTGACATTCGGGTACACAAAGAAGTCGTTAGGCGATAAATCAGGTGAATAGGGCATTGAGATATTAATTCGATATTTTTCTCCTTCAAATAATTAATTGTTTGACGTGCTATGTGAGAGCCGGCATTCTCATGATGAGGAATGATGCAACGTTTTCCGTTCTTTTTCCTGATTTCGTCGATGACTTCTGGCAAACAAATTGTTGTATACCATTCAGAGTTAATAGTTCTTCGATCCCCTAAAGTAATGGTTGCGACCTGTCCAGCACAACCGAAGAAACAAACGATAATGTTCTTGGAAGTGCTTCCTGAACGACAAACTTTTGTGGGATTCGGTTCATTTTAGAACACCCAAACAGTGGATTGTTGCGTAGTTTCCAATTCATACGATTATATCCAAGTTTCATCACCTGTTACGATGTTGTATAAGGATTTTGCAGTTCCTCGGTTGAATTTTTTAGGATTTTCTTACATCTTCACAGAGCCTTTTTTGAGCTTCGGTAAAATTATTCGGAATTCATCGGGAACAGGTCTTTTTCACGGTTAAATGTTAATGCAAAATCGAATGTACTGCAGTCTTCGATGTGTATAAGAATGCGTCTATCTCGCTGTAAGTAACATGGAGATCTTCTTCAATCATGTTGCGCACAGCATCAATGTTTTTTGGAATAACAACCGATTTTGGTCGCCCTTCACGAAATTTATAACTGACGAACGCACGACCCCGACGAAATTCTGTAAACCAATTGTAAACAATCTTTTCTGATGGTGCTTCATTACCAAAAGCTGAACGAAGCGATTCAATGCATTGTTGATGAATTAAAAAGTCATCTAACGGAAATCTTCACGTGAAATTTCCATTTTTTTTTCATAAAATTGCTATTTTTAGACGCTCACTATAAACAAGCAACTAGGCCAATTTTTGAACTAGTACTGCTTCCACAGTAACAAGTGTCAAATTTTACGAAAATAGTAATGACACATATCAATAGCGCCACCTAGTGGTCGTTTGTACAAACTTAAAAGGCTGCCGTCGTAACGAATTTTAGTGCTATGTTATATAGTTACGTTGGACTGTTTAGATTGATTATCACTCAACTGTACATATTTAAAGTAATTAATACTGACTTAGGTCACATAACAATCAGTTGTTTATTTCATGAAACGGATTATAGTTATATAGGAATTTTTCTTTGCGTTTCATCTTTTTCCGCATCGTCTAACCGGCCCCATTTACTTGACCTTCTTGCAAGAAGTATTGCCAAAATTGGTGAACAGATGTGGCTGCTACATGACGGTGCGCCAGCATACTTTTTGTTCCTCGCCAAAGAGTGACGGCGATGGATTGGCCGAGGGAGACGACTACCCTAGCCGCCATGCTCCCCGGACCTAACTCTTCTAGATAATATAATTGGGAACACAGGAAGAGTTTGGTTGACGAATCTGAAGAAGATCTGCTAGCACGTATTCTGGCTGAAACGCACGAACCTCGAACAACGCCTGGCTGGTTGTTGAAAGAGTACCTACACCAAAATATGCTTCGTAGGTTCAGTGATTGCATGGAAGTTGGTGGTCGTGATTTTCAGTAATTATTGCAGTTTTTGACAAATAAATAAAAACATTATGAGTATTACTTGTAGTGTTTGACTATTATGAGTACCAGCGTATGTCCAATTTCAGTTCGAAAAAGGTGAGTTTCCGGATATGGCTTTCTTATTAAAACGGGTCTATTTTAAATTCCCTATATACACTATACAGTTGTAACATGTATTCATTAACACCCTGTATAATATGAAATCGTAATATTTCAACATTAGAATTTTATTTTAAGGAGAACAGCGTAGCTTTGAATAAAGCAGACCTCCATGTTTCCATTTTTCTTAATAAGGTACCTAAGCTATTACATACATTTTTAATACTGTTTAGGTGGTAGTCAACATAAAATTATAGCAATTTTCTAGATTGCTTCGTAGCGCACGTATTTAAACATAGTAGACGTTTTCTCACAGCAACTTATTATGTTCTCTGTGATAGTTTGTTCTGATTCAATCTTCATCAAAATGTAAGCGTTTACGTGAAACGTTGCTTTCCTGTATTCATTAGGCACTAACAGATATATTATCTAGAAAGAATTAAATTATTAAGAAACAATAAAAAGGCAATTTAGAATGTTATATACGAAAACCACTATTGGTGGTAACGAAGGCGAGACGAAATAAAATAAAATAACCAGTATCACGAAATTTTAAGCTTTACCCCACAATGTACAGCTTTCACTGATTTCAAACTTGAACTCCACTTGTGCGAAGGAAATACATGCGCATACTGCTAGTGGATCTAAAATCAAACAAGAAACTCCGGAGGGCGATACGAAATCTATAGATGTAAGATGTAAAGGGAGTACAGTGCGAAAAGTTTTGAATACAAAATGCATTTGATCATGGCGTTAGCTTTTATCTTTTACTCTAATTCTTCACTAAAATCGTAATCTGCCAAACGTGAAAATACATAAATATAAGAAATCAGAATCTAGTAATACTGGAATATCGAAACTAATATTGTTTACATAGACCATACAATGTCAACAGAGGGAAGCGAAGACAGCTACGGATAATAGTACTAAACATTTGGAAATGAAAAATAGAAAGCTTTTTACTAAATGGCATTATAGAACAAGAACAATCTGCAAATACCTAACAAAACTCCAACAAAAATAAAGAATAGGAATAAATAACAGAGAAATGTCCAGGTATTTATACTTATAAATAATGTAGAGATAGATAGTAAAATTTACAAGCAGAGTTTACCTAACCAATGATATTACAGCATAAATTGAATAATATTTGAAAAAATAGAAAAAGTAGAAGCCCAGTAGCATAATATACAGTGTATTTCACTTCCCATTTTCGCACCCTTGTATCTTCCTTATTTGTCTTCTAAACGATTTCATTTAATTTTGGTTTGTTATCCCACATAACCAAGTTACCCAAGAGATAGCTAAAAGTTTAACCCTAAAAATAGAAAGTCACTATTAGTCGACCAAACGTTAACCTATAGTTTAACTATGTCACAAATTCGTTAACCTTAGAGCAATCTTAAAGCATCCTCATGGTCGCTAAAAGGTTAACCATAGAAGATGTCCAAAAGCTAACCTTGAAAGTCCACGTTTAGGCATCTTCCTAACACACCCAAAAGTTAGTAAAAAATAATCACCTGTCAAAAACAGTTTGTTTATGTCCAAAGTTTCTATCACGGTTTGTTAAAAGTTGTAGTTATGCAGTTGTACCTAGCAATGAATCATGCATTTTCTAACGAGGAATATGCGGACATTGTTTTTATGTATGGATTTTGTAATGAAAACGCTCGTAAAGCTGCGAGAGAATATCGAAACAGATTTCCTAATAGACGTCAAACGGCACATTCCATATTTAGTACAGCCTTTAGAAGACTTCGCATAACCGGTACTGCCGTTCCTCCTAGGTCCATTCGCCCACATGATGTAAATATTGAAGATCTTGAAAACGTTATGAATGCTGTAATTGAACAACCGGAAAGTAGTACCAGACATATCGAACGAAATTTAGGGCTATCACAAAGTTTTGTGTGGCGAGCACTCCATCGTGGGAGGCTGCACCCTTATCATCGACCAAGTATACAAGCATTGCATCACAGCGATTAAATTTTTGCAACAACACGCCCGAGATTCTATGGTCACATGGATCTCATTTCTCAAGAGACGGTAGTAATAATTTCCATAATGACCATATTTGGTCTCTGGGCAATCCACATGCGATCAGAACGCATTTCCAGCAGAGATTTAGTGTAAATGTTTGGGGTGGTTTATTTAACAACACTATTTGTAAATCTATTTGACGGAACTTTAAATGCAGAGAGGTACCATAACGTTTGAAGCACCACAATTGTTGATCTTCTGCGCTACACCTTATGCACGATAAGTGGTATCGGGATGACGGGGCCTTCTCACCGAGGAAGACATGTGACCGAATGACTGCATACTCATTTTCAAGATAAATGGATTGGTAGCGGAGGTCCCATATCATGGCCTCCTAGATCAACCGACTTAAATCCTTGCGATTTTTATTTATGGGATCACTTCAGGCAACTTGTTTATGCCGTGGAAATAAATGATCGCCATCAATTATTGCAGAGGATTCGAGATGCTGAATCTTATATTAAAAATAATATGAATTCATAACGTGTGCGAGAGAGTTTAGTACGTCGTTGCCAGTTTACTGTAGTCTATATGTTGCTTTCTATTTGTTACAATGAAGGCTTATGATTTTCTTAAAATATGATTAGTCATTAGTGTGCAAAAACATAATAATTTTAGAAACCCTATATCTTCTTAAGAAAGAAAGATAAAACCTACATTCATATGAACATTTCTTCATGAAATTACATCTAGTTTTCATTATCAAAATTTGTAAACAGGCTAGTGAATCGCCCTGTATATATATATATATATATATATTATTATGATGTTCTATTGAGGGACCTACATATGAGCCCCACATTAAAGCGACAAAAACATATTACGTTTGAAAAAATGGGTAATGTTGCTTTACTTGCACCAGTAATAAAGATGTTCTCCTTTTCATATGTAAAAAAAGATATTACAATATTGTTACCTACATATGTTGTTGAAATAACAGAAAGGGTTCATATCAAACATAAACTGTAAAAGAACTCTTATCTCAGGGTTTATGATATAAATTTTAGAAACTGATGTATAACCTTTAAATTCTTGTGCGGGTTAACTGAACAAGGCGAAGGATACAAAGTAGTAAAGATAAGATGAACTGATAAAATATGGATGCAACAAAGAAATGAATTAAATGTTATCGAATTAAGTAAATTTTTTCTTATAAAACGTTAAACAATTGTAAAAATTAAAAGACAAAGTTACATGAAGTACATAGTAAGGTCTAATTTAATTTAACAGAACACTTGTAAACGGACCCAACTTTTCACTTAAAACCACTTGCTTATTTTCTTCTGGTGTTGGCAAAATTCACTAGATGAAATTAGGATGGCACTCCTGTGCCCTGTTGACCTTGAGCTTCAACACGGAAGTCCATCACTTGTTACTTCTTTCTAAGTTCTTCGCAGAAAAACTTTGAAATGAGTATCTTCGTATTCGTAAAATCGTTTCACAATGTATATGATTAACTCGGCTATTATTTACTACCACCATGAAATCAATGTATTTATATATTTAAAATGTATTCCCCAATTGTATAACATAAATAAGCCATTCGAAAAACCCTAAAAAACTTGATGATGTGCTTAATGAATTCACCCTTTAGAAATAAAATCCAGCTAAACTACCACGTGGAAACGAAAATGTTGCTTTGAGAGAGTAACTTCTATTTTCTCAATAAATGTGATAATAATCACACCCCAACGCAAAGCTTAGTTTTTGACAGCCATTCGAGAATTTCTAATAGATTAATAACAGGAAACTTATGCAAAACTGTCGAAATATGATATTACTCTGCCTTACTTCAAATAATCCCGATATCGCTATTTCGAAAATCAAATTTAAATCACCTACATTACAACTGATGATGTCATTTTACAGAAACATCTTTATTGCAGCCTAGACTGCTCAAATAACATATATCCGTAATTGCACAGTTACTGAAAATTTATTGAAAGACAAACCTCAGCTCCCGATGTTACCATATTGATGTTTGTTCTCTCAAATACTGTTTCTCCTTTGTTGTTTTTCCGACGTTGAATTTCTGTTCTCTAGAAAATGTTTACAGAACTGATTGTTATTTCTGGAATATTATAGGAAACTAGGAATAGCATACATAAGATTTTTATCAATACAGGATCACATTTCGTCTGGTTTTATATGTCTTTTCTAAATTTAGATGTTTAATAAGAGCAAATGTCTATTGTTCGTGATGCGTTCTATTAGAACTAATGTGTACGTATGAGCATCTAAATTAAATTATGTTTCATTTCTACAACGGAGTTATATTACTAAATGTTGCAGACCAAACTGTAAGCAGATAAACGGTTGATGCTTTCTTGCGTCTTCTAGTTAGTTCTAAGTTAACTTTTATAGCAGTCATTTTTCTCGATTATACGACAAAGGGGCTATAAATAGAAGGACAATGTACAGCAATTGCTTTTTTTACGGTCGACTGGACATCCTCTGATAATATTTCATAGATGATGCTATTCTGGAACATAAACCGTTTATCGTTCTAAACTGTTAGAACTTATGATGAAAATTGGCTAACATTTAGAAGCATTTTATTATAGAGAGATAATTAAGAACAAGCAACGTAGATATTGAAATACTAGCGTTGATATTAATCACTGAGGCTGGGAGGTATTGTTCACTAGATTATTATTAAATCAGTTCATACTTATCTATCAAGGTTGATGTTTAATTTTAAATTTTCTACTATAAGGTTCAGCACATATAATAGGTAGTAAACGTAAACCAACGTTTAATAGTGTTGTTTGTTAAGAAACCTTGGCAGTTTTAAAAGTTCCTAGATAACAAAATAATAAAAATGGCTTCCTGGAGACTTACAGCAAAACAAACAGATAGAGTTGTAATTAGATCAGTCCAATGCTTAATAACTAAATTCAGTTTTAACTAAGTTAGTGTAATTCAGTAAAACCTTTGATTTTTGATTATCTACAATAATTTGTAATTTAAAAATACATAGCATGTTCTGGAATAAAAGAAATGCAATAAAACGGTGAGGCCATGCACTGACTAATTAAGAGCTACGTAATTAAAGAAGAAATAAAGGTCGAAGAGAACCTGTCAAACGAGCGGTGCTCAATAAATTACAGGAAGCTCTGCAATTAATGCGTGCGCAAAAATATACATTAGCATATAATTTAATATGTGTACAGAGCTGCGGTTTGTTACATGATATATTTCCGTATTTCTAAAATGTTTTTATTTGCATACATCTGAATATTTAAATTATAATTACAGCATAAATCACGTATAAACATCAACCTTTTACTGATATTAATTTAAAACTATAAATATACGTATTATTATGATTCTCGACAAGGGATTAATTTGGAAAACGCATATCATCAATAAAAGAAAACAGCTAGGAGCGAAATTCACCAAACACTACTGGTTTATGGGGCGAAAATCTAGCTTATCTCTTAAAAATAAATGGTTAATCTATAAAGTAGCCTTCAAACCGATTTGGTCATATGGACTTCAATGGTGGAGGATAGCATCAACATCCAACATCGAAATCCTAGAACGATTCCAAGCAAAGGTCCAACGGAATATAGCAGACGCGTTCTAGTTTGTCCCGAACAGTGAAATTCGTGACGATTTAAAAGTGCCAACAGTCACAGAGGAAATTAGTACGTGTAGTGAAAACTATTTAAGTAAACTACAAGGGCATCTAAATGTGTTAGCAATAAACCTGTTAGACAATAGTGAAGCGGAATATATGATGACCTTGTATTAGGTACATTTTATGATGGTAGTATAAAAAAAACACTTTCTGCAATATTAATATGCGGAATATATGATGACCTTGTATAAGCTGAATTTTATGATGGTAGTATTCAAAAAATACTTTCGGCAATATTAATATGCGGAATATATGATGAGCTTGTATAAGCTGCATTTTATGATGGTAGTATTCAAAAAATGGTTTCGGCAATATTAATATGCGGAATATCTGATGACCTTGTATAAGCTGCATTTTACGATGATAGTATTCAAAGAATACTTTCGGAAATTGTAATATGCCGAATATGTGATGACCTTGTATTATAAGCGGCACTTAATGCTGATATTATTCAAATAATACATTGGGCAATTTTACTATGCGAAAAATGTGATAACTTTGTATAAGCTGTATTTTATTATGGTAGTATTCAAAGAATGCACTTGGCAATTTTAATATGCGGAATATTTGATGATCTTGTATAAGCTGCACTTTATGATGATAGTATTCTATGAATACCTTTGGAAATTTTAATATGCGGGATATGTGATGACCTTGTATGAGCTGCATTTTATGATGGTAGTATTCAAAGAATGCGCTCGGCCATTTTAATATGCGGAATATTTGATGACCTTGTATAAACTGCATCTTATGATGGTAGTATTCAAAGAACACCTTCGGCAATTTTAATATGTGGAACATGTGATGTGCTTGTATATGTATACCGCATTTTATTATGGTAGTATACAAAGAATACCTGCGACCGTTTTAATATGTGGAATATGTGATGACCTTGTATAAGCTGCATTTTACGATGATAGTATTCAAAGAATACTTTCGGAAATTGTAATATGCGGAATATGTGATGACCTTGTATTATAAGTAGTATTCAAAGAACACCTTCGGCAATTTTAATATGTGGAACATGTGATGTGCTTGTATATGTATACTACATTTTATTATGGTAGTATACAAAGAATACCTGCGACCGTTTTAATATGTGGAATATGTGATGACCTTGTATAAGCTGCATTTTACGATGATAGTATTCAAAGAATACTTTCGGAAATTGTAATATGCGGAATATGTGGTGACCTTGTATTATAAGCTGCACTTAATGCTGATAGTATTCAAATAATACATTGGGCAATTTTACTATGTGAAAAATGTGATGACCTTGTATAAGCTGTATTTTATTATGGTAGTATTCAAAGAATGCGCTCGGCAATTTTAATATGCGGAATATTTGATGATCTTGTATAAGCTGCACTTTATGATGATAGTATTCTATGAATACCTTCGGAAGTTTTACTATGTGAAATATGTGATGACCTTGTATAAGCTGCATTTTATTATGGTAGTATTCAAAGAATGCGCTTGGCAATTTTAATATGCGGAATATTTGATGATCTTGTATAAGCTGCACTTTATGATGATAGTATTCTATGAATACCTTCGGAAATTTTAATATGCGGGATATGTGATGACCTTGTATGAGCTGCATTTTATGATGGTAGTATGTATTCAAAGAATGCGCTCGGCCATTTTAATATGCGGAATATTTGATGACCTTGTATAAACTGCATCTTATGATGGTAGTATTCAAAGAACATCTTCGGCAATTTTAATACGTGGAACATGTGATGTGCTTGTATATGTATACTGCATTTTATTATGGTAGTATACAAAGAATACCTGCGACCGTTGTAATATGTGGAATATGTTGAATATGTGATGACTTTGTATAAGCTGCACTTTACGATGATAGTATTCAAAGAATAATTTCGGAAATTGTAATTTGCGGAATATGTGATGACCTTGTATTATAAGCTGCGCTTAATGGTGATAGTATTCAAATAATACATTCGGCAATTTTACTATTTGAAATATGTGATGACCTTGTATAAGCTGCATTATATGATGGTATTATTCAAAGAATGCGCTCGGCAATTTTAGTATGCGGCATATTTGATGACCTTGTATAAGCTGCACTTTATTATGATAGTATTCAATGAATACCTTCGGAAATTTTAATATGCAGGATATGTGATGACCCTGTATAAACTGCATTTTCTGATGGTAGTATTCAGAGAATACGTTGGGCAATTTTAATATGCGGAATATGTGATAACCTTGTATAAGCTGTATATTATTATGGTAGTTTTCAGAGTATACTTTCGGCAAATTTAATATATGGAATGTGTGTTGACCTTCTATAAGCTGCATTTTATTCAGAGAAATCTGCGAAGAAGTAATATATTTGGATTTTATGATGGCAATACATATACAAATGGTGCTTTAGGTATCGCTTTTCTGGTAACTGAATGATAAACTTATTATAACAGCATTTTCTGACGGTGTTACTCAGAATAGAGAAGAAAAATACTTTAAATAGGGTATTTTCTGCAAAATCAAAGCTGTATTTTATGATAGTGTCCAAATAATACTTCTGGTAACTTTTTACGAAAAATCGTTAAAAAACCTATTACCACTGAAATTTATGAGTATCTAAAGTAACCATTACGCAGGTAATTTATTTTTCTATAATTTAGTCATTTTCCATCCGCTGCATATAATAGGTCTCGTTAATTTTCTTCCAACTTCTCGGTTTTGTGCGACGTCGTATCAGTTTAGTCCTGCCATTTTCTTTATGTCGTCACTCCATCTCATCTGGGGTCTTTCTACTTTTCGTTTTTCTCCCCATGGCCTCCATATAATTATCTTTCCATTCCATTTGTTTACTTCTTTGGCCGCATGTCCTGCCCATTCTCACTTTACTGATTCTACCCTTCTAATGACGTTTTCTACTTTTGTTCTTTGTTTTATCCATGTGTTAGTCTTCTGGTCTCTCAATGTGATTCTTATTATTTTCCTCTCTATTGTTCTCTGGTAGACTTCTAGTTTGTTTTATAATTCTTTTGTAAGGATTCAGGTCTGTACTTTATACGTTACAGCTGGCAGTGTACATTGATTATACAGGGTGTCTCAGAAACAATGGGCCAGCGTTTAGACATAGATTCTTAAGGTTAAAATAAACCGATTAAACCTAATATACCTTAGGCCGAAAGTCCTTCCTTAAGAAGTTATATGGTCTTAAAGTTCAATTTTTTATTTTTTCTTTTAATTGTAATTTCCACAAATCTAAAGATATTTCTTTCAAATTTGGTACGCCTACTTATCATTATGTAGTAAAGTGGCAGCAGCATTTTCATAAACCAGACTTAACTGTAAGAGGCACTTAACCTACCACTCAAATTTTATATTAGGCCTAACTTTGTTATTAGTGGAAAATTTTGCAGTTTTCTTTTATTTTCTGAAAGAGAATTAAAAAGTACATAAATAATGTACTCTTAGTTCAAACGCGTAAAGGCAACCGTTTGCCTTAAAATGCTTGTGCAAGTTTTGAATTGCCGTTAGGACGTGCAATTATCAGGTAGCCATGATCACAAAAACAATGGGTAGTGCTAGTTACTGCAGAAAAAAAAACAATGCTAAGTCAATTAAATACTTTGGTGTCATAGAAATTATATTTTTAATTTTTGTTTTGTGTTTACGAAAATGCCGCGACATAACGAATTCTCCAATGCTGAAATGAGAGATACGGTTTGCGTTTACGCTCAAAAATTAAAATTTCTATTACAGCAAAGTATTTAATTGACTTAGCATTGTTTTTTTTTTCTGCAGTAACAAGCACTACCCATTGTTTTTGTGATCATGGCTACCTGATAATTGCACGTCCTAACGGCAACTCAACACTTGCACAAGCATTTTAAGGCAAACGGTTGCCGTTACGCGTTTGAACTACGAGTACCTTATTTATGTACGTTTTAATTCTCTTTCAGAAAATAAAAGAAAACTGCAAAATTTTCCACTAATAACAAAGTTAGAGCTAATATAAAATTTGAGTGGTGGGTTAAGTGCCTCTTAAAGTTAAGTCTGATTTATGAAAATGTTGCTGCCACTTTACTACATAATGGTAAGTATGTGTAACAAATTTGAAAGAAATATCTTTAGATTTGTGGAAATTACAATAAAAAGAAGAAATAAAAAATTGAACTTTAAGGCCCTATAACTTCTTAAGGAAGGACTTTCGGCCTAAGGTATAGTAGGTTTAATCGATTTATTTTAACCTAAAGAATCTATGACTAAACGCTGGCCCATTGTTTCTGAGACACCCTGTATAATACATTATATACAGATCACCAAAAACTGTGCAAGGAAATTGACAGTTTTCCGGATTGCTTTGAACTTCTGGTGCATCAAGAGAAACTGTGCCTGAATTTAGGTAAATAAAAATCGTTTCAATTTTTTAAATCATATTAATGCAGCCATAGCAAAGGGCTTTAGTATATTAGTATGTTTAAGGAAAGTTTAGTTTCCAAATCCAGCACCATAATGAAGCTATACAGTGCGATCGTAAAATGTCCCCCCCCCCCGCTACTAACTTTTGAACGACTTGATATTTCTTCACAAAATGTTGTGTGCTTTAATCTGAGGCTAAATACTACTTTTTAGTCCATATTTAAATTTTATAACTTTCAAAATGGCAGTTAGACGCCATCTTGAACTATTTTTTACTATTTTTTATATAGCAATAGACCTCAAGTGACAACTCATTTGAAAGGTACTTTAATTCTGCGTCTGAGCCTCGTTTCATAAAAAATGTATTCATATGAAAGTGCCAATATTCGAGCAGGCGTTGATACGGCTCTAGCAATGTGTGGTAAAAACAATTGAAGTTTATGTTTTCAGTACGTCCTATAAACACTGCGATGGGTTTTGAGAAATTAAGAAATTTTATTTTACACAAAAATTTAAAAAAAAATTTTCAACCAAACTTTAAAATACAACATAAACACTTAAAACATTAAAACGTACTGAGTACGATAAACTTCAATTGTTTTTATCACTCATTGCTAGAACCGTATCAACGCCTGCTCGAATACTGGTACTTTGGTTTGAATACATTTTGGTAAATATCTCCGTTATTTATCAACCGATTTTGAAAAACTTTTTTTATTGTATTCAACATAAAGAAACCTATCAGATGAGGTACTTTGCTATTTGAATTTTTAAAGTTGAAGTTGCTAGCGCTTAGGGATTGAGGGGTGGGGGGTTGAAAATTACATCTCTAAATGAAAATTTAAAAATAAAAACGTGTCCGAGCATTTTTTTTGAAATATTTTTCTCAACGATTTTATAGAATTTATCCGTTACTTTCGGGAAGCACTGTATATATATATATATACATATATATATCTCACTCACTCACTGACAATATACATATTATATATCTGCCAACAGGTAATTTTTATTAACAAATTATTATTTACTATCAATTGCAGTGCCAAAGATCATACCTGGTGCTACACAACTGGACATTTTATCCCCTACGAAAGTATGGGTCCGGAAGTCCGCAGGAAGAAGTCGCTGGAAAAAACACTGTCTTGGATATTAAGGTTAAAATTGATACTTTTTGTGAGTACATAATTTGTTGTATTTAAAATATTTCTCTAATAATAAATAGTAATTGTTGGTATTGCATTTTTATTTACCCATTCTATAAGAAATGAAAAGATGATCTTAATTCAAACCGCAATAGCATTATTTGTAGGGAAGCTAAACTTTCCTTGAAAATACACTTACAGGGTGGTTTTGACACAATGAGTAGTTAACTTTTAGTTATGTTTCCCAGTTAACTTATTTACCGTAAATATGGTTGGGATCATCAGTAACTGTTAACTACAGAGCATACCTTTGGGGTATGTTGGGGAGATGTCCAAACGGTGGACTTTCAAGGTTAACTTTTGGGTATGCCGAGAAGATGCCCAGAAGATGACTGTCAAGGTTAGCTTTTGGACATCTAATATGGTTAACCTTCTAGCGACCTTGAGGTTCCTACAGGTTCCTCTGCGATTAACTAATTTGTGACATAGTTAACCTACTGGTTATCTTTTGGTTGACTAATGGTGACTTGGTATTTTTTGGAGGTTAACTTTTACATATCTTTTGCGTAACTTTGGATATGTGAATTCCTTAACATGCTGTTATCAAATCGATGGTTATGACGTGCACCTGATCAATAGCTTTTAACGGGGTCCTTTATGAAGGTGAGCGGTTTTTATTCTTTGCTATCATAAGCCGGAATGTTAAACAACTCCCTGTCACATATAATTTTCTAGCTCTAAGTCATCACTTTCGTCAATTTGCTGCGGTATATATTCTACTGGTACTGTAGGCCCTTATTTCTTCGAAGATGACAATGGAAACAAAGTGAGCGTCAATTCAAAACGATATGCAGAAATGCTACAAATTTTAGTGGTGGCTGTCAACCAACTACTGCTTCCTGATAGTATGTGGTTCCAACAGAATGAAGTACGACCACATATATCCAATGCAACCATGATTGTTCTGAGCGAAATGTTCCCAAATCGTTTAATATCGCCAAACTTGGATGTGAATAATTAATTAAGGGTCGGCTAAAACTCGATATACTAACGATTGAGACTTAGTGCTCTTTCTAATAATATTTCCGGTTAAATCGATTTGCACAAATTACCTGATTGGACAGATCATAATTATTAACCCTACAGTATTCCTCAAAGAACCATCTTCACAAACAAGACAGTCCGAGTAAAAATTCTAGTTTCATGTGTACTTGCAGCAGGGAATGTCTACTTTATTAATCTGTTGTGCAGCAAGAATTGACAATAGTAGAGACACTTAAGTGAGACTGAATATTGCCGCACTTAATCGGGTTGGAAGCTCTGAGTGGGTAGTACTTTTTCATTTTATAGTAGCTGTAATATACGTTTGCCAGCTACTGAATGTAATTCAAGAAAGATAGAAGTTTTAGAAATTCCAAGATTTCCATACATTTCCACGTATGTTAAATGCTATTGATTGTACACGCGAGATACTGCTATGGTTGTTATCATAGGTAGTATCAAACATGAAACACCGTACTTTTTATCCTCGAAACTAGTAAAGATCACGCAAAGAAATACTGTATATTAAATTGTACTGCTGGGAAAAAAATTTTATTGGGAAGTTT
This sequence comes from Limonius californicus, assembly GCA_014611495.1. NCBI lineage: Eukaryota > Metazoa > Arthropoda > Insecta > Coleoptera > Elateridae > Limonius > Limonius californicus. The sequence continues at coordinate 30,685 of JABXWE010002861.1, read as the reverse complement.
TGGACAGCACTCAAGATTATTTCACGTGGTCTCGTTCCTGACCTCTTGACATTTTGCGAATTTGAATGAAAACTTCAATAATTCAAGTATGATATCCAAATTTATTTGCCAGCAGAATCGGATAACAAACCAAACAGAGATAGCGTTGTAAATAAATATGATACATTCAGAAGCTACTGATATCCTATTTAATACTTCAAATAACCACTAGCAGGAAAATATTATTTGACGAGGTTCTTGGTAACTCCAAAACTTTCTCTACGCAAAGAAAGAATAACACCTGAGACATACGCTGCTCAACAAAATTAGGGGAACACTTCTTTAGCCGTACATAATTTTTCAAATTAAAGACATACGCAAGTATCAACTTTAGTATATTGTTCTTTCAACATTACTTAACAAGATACAAACAACAAATATGCTCTAATTAAACGGGTTTCTTGAGTAACACCAAACTATTGAGAAGATTACCAAAATCGAAATGTGTTTTATCACTTAAAATGCTTTAGAAATTCTGTTAAAGCCCGAATACCAAGCTTTAGTAGCGCGTGTGCCCTTCATTAGCTTCAATAACAGCCTGGCAACGTCGAGGCATGCTGCGAATAAGACGTTTTAACATGTCTTGTGGTATATGTCGCCATTCTTCCACAAGGGCCTCTGCCAACCCCTGAAGAGTCTGAGGTGCAGTAGGACTTGTATTTCTTGTTCCTGGAGGAAGTTCGTTGTTAAATTAGCGGTATGAACTCTACAATTATCCTGTTGTAGGATGAAGCCATAGCCGAAAGTGTTCGCAAATGGCACAACATGCTCTTGAAGAATCGTCTCAACGTAAATTTGAGACGTTGGGGAACGACAACCAAATCTGTGCGACCGTCTATACTAATGCCACCCCACACCATGACCGATCCAGCTCCGAATCGGTCCACTTCCTGTATACACGCGGCAGTGTATCGCTCTCCAGGACGTCTGTACACTCGTATACGACCATCACAACGAGTTAGACAAAACCGCGACTCGTCTGTAAAAAGCACAGACCTCCAGTGTCGAAGCTGCCATTGCACATGTTCGCGTGCAAAGTTAGACGGCTAACTCTGTGATTCCTGCTCAAGCGAGGAGCTCGCACAGGCCTGCGAGAAGTCATATTGACTTCTTTGAGTCGTCTCCCAACCGTCTGATCGGAAATTGTCACACCGGTGGAATTTCGAAGTAGATTTTGTAGCTCACGAGCAGTAGCAGTTCGTCGGCGAAAACAAGAATTAACAATATACTGGTCGTCCCGAGGGGTAGTTTTTCTTTCACGGCCTTGTCCAGTTCTCCTGGAATATCTACCCGTTTATTGGTACCTATGCCAAACTCTACAGATAACAGATGGAGTTTATTGGAGCTGGTTTGCTACATATCCCATAGATCGACCATTTTCAAGCAAAGCAACAGCCCTCGCGACTTCAATTTCACTTAAATAACGCATTTTGGACTCAGAAGCATTGAAAAAGTCAAAACTGACAGTTTTACTGTGTCCAATAACTAATTTGATCAGTTTCAGATGTTTGCTTTGTGGTCAAAAACCACTTTGTTTTGAGACTTTCTTTACCTTTTGGCGTCTACGATGTTAACGAGCAAACGAATCACCGTAATTCTTTTTGCACTTTGTAAATAAAGGTCTAGAGAATAATATAACAAGAAAAAATGCTGCTTCCATTATTTGCTGGAAAACTTACAGGCGCTCAAAAAAGTGTTCCCCTAATTTTGTTGAGCAGTGTAGTTGGCCAGGTATGTTAAACTGGATTCGATTTAATTTTTTTGTAACAAAATTTGAATGTTTGACGACTTTCCTTAAAACGTCCTCTTCCTGCGTACAATAAATGTTTCTAATGGAATCTAGCATTCTATTAAAAGCAGCGAACCTACCTACTATCATTTTCTACTAAACAGAAAGTTGCAGCTTTATATGACGTATTGTCTTATTTGAGGCTGTGTTTTGAAGGTTAGTCCTTTAAACCTTCAAACATGAGTTCTCAAAAAGGAAGCAAAACGGTTGACGTTCACAGGACTTATTTATGTATTTCCTTGGTTGCAAAAGAGCAAACAGATCCATGGGCGGATGAACTCAGCATAGAGAAGTGAACCTACATTTATACAGTTGCAGTTGATCGTTGAAACTTGAAGCGAGGGAGAAAAGCAAGCTAATGGCAAACGGAAGCATTAATTTATAGCTACGAGTACATTTGCTAAATCCGCAACAAGTTTGAACAACTACTTAATTTCTCTACAACGATTATGAAATGCAATCCGAACAAATTCATGTCACTTTTCAGTTTCAGAAGTTATTTGCTGAACTTTCTAGTTTCATTAATTACACTTTAATTTTACCAGCTTAGACTTTCATAGTTTCATAGATTAATAAATCTGACAGGGCTCAACATATTTTTTGTATTACCAATTTTATGTTATGGGTAAATAAATTCTGTTCATTTGCATCGAACATGTATCACAGTAACAACACAGCTAGAAAATAGCATTTGCAGCTTCCCCAGAAATATTTGCGTTAACCGTAATGCCACGAAATATTTTGTTTATCAGAACTGTTACTCATTATTTAAATAAAATTCAACATGCAATGGTTACAAATCGCTGTTTTGACCTTTCGCGGTTTTTTTTCCTGTTTGCACTACGTTTAGCTAATTTATACATTATAAAACCAGTAGGTGTTTATGTCGCACTCAAGTATGAATATCAATGTTTCAAATATTTATTGGATTCAAGACCAAAAGTAGGCAAGATCGTATACGAGTGCTGTTCTGTTTCCGCTCAGCCTATCTAGCATGCTGCGATATTTTGAATAAATTTTGCTTGACATTTTAACGTAGTTGTTTGCAAGTTTAATTATAGTGAAAGTTGTCAAATATACTTGAAGGTTTTTAAAATGCATACTTTTAAAGTAATCCCTCCCCCAAGAAATCATGGAATTGAATAAAGAGCATTATCGAGCTGTGATTTTTTTCAATTTCACGTGTGGCTTAAGCCGTAATGAATGTTTTGAGAAAATCAATCGAGTGTTTGGTGACAAGTCGTGTTCCTTAGTTGCCGTAAAGCGGTGGTACAATGGGTTTGAAAGTGGTTGACTTTCCTTAAATGACAACTTTTGAGCACCTAGGCCAAAAACGGCAGTTACCGAAAAGAATATTGGTCTTGTACGAAACATGATTGAAGAGGACCGGCATGTTACTGCCAGGAGTATTCAAGCGACTTTAAAATTCGCGTGAAAGCAATTGACACCATTTTACACGAACATTTGATGGTACGTAAGCTTTGTGCCCGTTGGATTCCCCACAATTTGACTCCAGTTCAAAAAGAAAACCGTGTGGCATGGTGTAGATCTACACTGGATCTCTTTGACAATGGATCGTCTCATTTGGTTTACAACATCATTACAGGTGGTGAAACGTGGGTTTACTGCTATGATCCCGAAAGAAAGCAACATTCGGCAGTTTAGGTCTTTGAGAACGAATCGGCTCCAACAAAAGTTGTTCGTGAAGAAAGCCGAAACAAAAAGATGGTCGCCACATTTTTTGGAATTACTGGACCTATTTCCCCAGTAGCACTGGAGGATCGTCGAACTGTTAATGTTGAATGGTACACTACAGTTTGTTTTCCGGAAGTTCTCGCGAAAAATGTCGAAGAGGAAGGAACATCTTGCATCAAGATAACGCTTGGGCACACACTCCTGCTCGAACAACTGAGTATTTGAATGCCCAAAACATTGAAATAATGGGTCATTCGCCGTTTAGTCCAGACCTAGCACCTAAAGCTTTCTTTTTATTTCAGCGTGTAAAGAATAAGTTACTGGGTTTACGTTTTACATCGGCGGAAGAAACGGTTGACGCATTTCAAAACGAAATAAATAACCTAACTCTGGAAGATTGGAGAAAATGTTTTAAAAATTGGTTTTCACGGATGCAAAAACGCATTGACCGCGGAGGGGAATAAATTGAAAAATGAAAAATTATAAATAAATGTATTTTGTCAATAAATTGTGTATTACTTTACTAGGCTCAAAAGAAAGAGGACAGCCCTCGTATTAGCGATGAAAGTTGTTCTTCGTCAGGAAACTTAATATATTAACAATAAAAATTACATCGGCACTAGTTCAAAATGCAGATTTTTGATCCTAAGATTTCGATTAAAACACTAGATTCAGATATGGCATCAAGACTAATAGTAATTTCTATTTAATTTGACGCTGATGTTCCGAATTATATAGTTGTCAAACACACTTGTCTATTCTTTGTTGTAAATTCCGTTTCACTTGCATTAATGGAATACAAATTTGCTAAGTACTCTGACATAACTTAGATTCTTGCAGAGATTGGTGGTAACTGTAATGCAGCGGCTGCATGCTGAACGCTATCTAGATAGAAGACATCGAAACGACACAGTTATTAAACGAACTAACCAACTCTAAAGAAAACGTGGTGGTAATCGTCCATTTACAGTAAGAGAGCCCAATATTGAAGAAAATGGGTTAGATGTAATTGAATGGGAGCCCATGAGGAGCGCACGTAGTACTTTTTGGATTGTAAACATACCAAAACCGACAGCACACAGAATATTACACGACAACGGCCTATATCCTTTTCGAAAAACGAAAGTGCAACACTTATTACCACAGGATTATAATGCATTATAATGGGTTAGGTACTGTGATTACTGTGATACTATGTGTATTAGTCAACGTTAGGAAAATCCGAATTTTATTCGCAATATTTTGTGGACAGATAAGCCAGCATTTACACGGGATTTATTACACTGATAATATATCTCCTTGCTTAACAACCAATCAGTGGATTTCAAATTTTGAAATTCAGCCAATAGAATCGGAACTACAGTGAAAATATAGCTTGTCGCTGTATTTTCACGGTGATAAACCTGCTTAGTTTTTGTTTTACTAACTGTCAAGTGAAAATAATGATTTAAATTATAAACGTCAAATTTATGTGTTTTGACAGTTATCTTTATTTTTCAATATGAGCCATCGTTGGGGACAAATGTCCATTGGCATCATAAATGAGGAAGTTGAAAAGAGTATTCCGTCGAATACGACAAGAAATAAAGTATCAATTACCAGGCAATTCAACAATTTTTGCACAAACAGGGGTTATGTTATCAATGCAAATACCACAATTGCGGAGCTGGCAGATATTTTGAAAGATTATGCCTGTAATATGCGGAAATTGGATGGTACAGACTATAAAGAATCTGTTATCAAAACACACTGGAATACTGTTGCCAAGGAACTACAAGAAAGTTGTTTGAAAAGCTATGGAAAAAAATTCAACCCATTTGATGACCTAGAATTTAAAGGTGCAAGGGACGCACGAGATTACAAAAGAAAGCAGTTACAAAAGAGACCGGAGAAACGTAAGCAAAGCGCTGCTGCTTTTACTAAGGAGGAACTGTCATCTCTGCAAAAATGTTGGGACGAAGATTCACCTGCAGGCTTGCAGAAGAAGTTTTTCAACATCGTTGCTACCGAACTTGCTTGGAGAGGCAACGAAGCAGCGAATGCTTTAGTATCGTATTTTCAGAAAGAGCTTGACAATTACGGCAATGAAACAGCAAGAATAGTGTACAATCCAGTATTTACGAAGACTAACCAAGGAGGTGCAAGAAGTTGTGCTAATAATAAATGGCTGACTCCCAATGAAATTGACCCAGACATATGTCCAGTTCGTTTATTCAGAAAGCTGATGGAGAAACGTCCGCCGCATATTAAAACAGACAGACTGTTCATTACACCAAATCCTAATTGGAAATTAGCCGATTCTAAAGGTTGGTACAAAAATACTCCCGTGGGGATTTGTGAGTCGTCCAAATGGACTAAAAATACTGCAGAACAAGCTGGGCTTGATACAAAGCGAAGGAAAATCACTAATCACAGTCACCGATCTACCGCAGTTACACAGCTTGCAAACGCAGGTATTCCAGATCAGCAGCTTATCAAAATTACTGGTCATGGTAATTCTAATTCCATTGCTCCATACCTTACAATACAGCCTAAGCTTCACGAGGAAGTTGTGAACAAAATGAGAGGAAATATAGAAGAAACTAGTCTCGACTGTAATAGAATAAACAAGGTTAACTCCATAAACAATGTGATAGCTACAACTACCAATACCGAAGTGTCAACAAAGACAGGTCCACGCGTTCTTTTCGAAAATTGTACCTTCAATATTCAAACCTTTAACTGTAACGAATTAAAATAAAATGACCCTAATTTTTCTCTTTAGTGTTCACGTTGTTAGTTTTTGATTTTGATTTCTGTAAATTACTTCAAATTAAAATGGTGACACGATTTTTCTTTATTTCAAATCGATATATTGTCGTCCTAAATATTATTCGTGGTATGATTAATAACCTATAATTTTTTGGAATATTAATTCATTGGCAATCCCAATGCAAGAAAATACAACTCGTCCTGCGGACTCGTTGTATTTTCAGCTTTGGGATTACAATTCATTAATATTCCAAACAATTATCGGTAATAATCATACCACTTATTATATTACCCCTGATAATAATCGTGTGAAGGCAGATGCGAACCCTCACGCAATTCATGTTCGAAGCCATCAATATCCATACTTTATTAATTTCTGGGCAGGTATGGTAAATAATTGTTTAATTAGTCCTTTTATTCTGCCAAATCGTAATGTTGAAAATGTTACACAATTTGTAAAATAAATTTTCAAATACTATTGGCAAGTGCTCCACTGGTAATTGGACACAATATGTGGTACCAACAATATGCTGGTCCAGCCCATTATGAAATCATGCTTCGAGATTGGCTTCAAAATAATTTTCCAGATCAGTGAATTGGTCGGGGGAGGTGCTATAGTTTGATTGCCAAGGTCCCTTAGACCCCTTAGATTTTTATGTATTGGGATACTTGAAGGATTTGGTATATCTATCATTAGTGAACAATGTAGACGATTTAACAAATTGTATCAACCAAGCAGGGCGGGGATGACTCAGTGGTAGAGAGCCAAGCTTTGGATGTACTAGTCTAAACGTTTCCCGGTTCGAATCTCCCCAGGGACGGAAATTTTTCTAATGCCCTGGGTGGGCGGTACTGGGTCCCGGTCTCCATTTGCCATTGGGGATGAAAGTAATGGCACTCCTCGAATTACGGTCGCATTAGAGGAGTAAGAAGACCATAAACAAAGCACACAACAGGCAAGCCAAGCACGGTTTCGCACCAACACGGTAACCCGCAGAGTCAGGCCCTATTGTGCATAGCACAAACTAGCTTAGCCTTTCTCACACCGCCTCGACACTACGCAAGCGATACAAACGAGAATCATAATAATAATAATAATAATAAATCAACCAAGCAACTTTAAGCAAACAAATGCTCCAAGGAGTACGCAGTTCAATTGCACTAAGATGTGCAGAATGTCATAATGTTTGTGGTGGTCATTTTGAACAGTTTCATTAAGTTTCAGAAAATTTTAAATGCTGATTTGTTTTTGTCCAATATTTTTATTCATTTTATTCAAGTAATTTGTGTTTAGATTCTAAAAAGGATTGAAAACTACTTTATTCAGCTGCGGACTAGAGCTATTTGGGATACTACATAAAAAAGATACGCCGGCAACTCTATCTCTTGGTGGTGTGGAAACGAGTTTTATAGTTAATTTTTGTTGTCAAAATTGTCAATTGGTCTGGATAATAATAATTATGTAATAAACATTTTTTAATAGTAACTGCAAGAATATTTTCCGTAGAGCATACAACATGCGTATTATACAGTTTCCAAGTTTCCACGTCTTCGAACCATACAAACAATTGTTAGAAAATTTAAATCGGAGGGATGCGTAATAAATTCCCATAAAATAAGAACTAAAACTAATCACGTTTTAACAGAAGAAATGAAATTAAATATTTTATGCTACGTTGAAGAAAACCCGATAGTATCACTACGAGAAGTTGGTTCACATTTTAATGTTTCTAAAACCTCGGTATTTAAAACACTAAAAGAATTTAAATATAAATCGTACAAATTTTCGAATCACCAACAACTATTCGATCAAGACAAAGAAAAACGAACAATCTTTTGTGAAACATTCTTTAATTTGCTGCATGAAGAAGAACTTTCACAATAAATTGAGAAGTCAATTCACAAAATTTTCGGTGTGTATTATAATTCCTCATCTATCCACTATCCATTATCCTGATAAACTTATTTCTTAGATATTGGTCCCGTACTAACTGCCATTTACAAAACTTAACTCACAGTCAATACACTGGAAAAGTTAACGTATGGCTAGGAATAGTTGAAAATAAGCTTATCGGTCCATATTTTATTGATGGTAATCTCAATACTGCCAAATTTTGAGAGCTATTAAGAAACAACATCATTCCGGCAATAGAAAACTTGAACATCGATGACTCGTGGTTTCAGATGGATGGTGCCACTCCGCATTCCACGAATGCTATAAGAAATTTTCTTTACGACAGGTTTCCAGGACGTTGGATGGGAAGATTCGGTCCTATAGCGTGGCCCCCGCGCTCTGCAGATTTGTCACCCAATGACTTCTTTGCTTGGGGATATCTGAAATCAAAAATTTATACCAATATTCCAATACAAAGTATTGATGAATTAAAAGATCGCATACGTACCGAATGCAATAGCTTGAATCCCAACTTTCTTGCGAATGCTGTGCGTGCTTTTCAACACCGTTTAGGTTATTGTTTAGAAGTAGAAGGTGGCCATTTCGAATACTTGTTGTAACTGTTGTTTTTATTTTCATTTCCGTTTTCTGTTATTGATATTTAATGTTTTGATTTACTTATGTAATATAAACACTGCATCAACATAACCTTCATACTCAAATAATTGACAACTATAGTGACGTTTGTTTCTGATTTTTAGTTGTCGGTATAGTTGGTTGCCTGCACAATAGGCGAATTTGACGCGTTTCTTTTAAAAGTATACATTTATCGCAACAACGCTAAACTCCTATAAATTATTACTTTTTTATTATTATTATGAAGCTTTCACAGGCCTTAAAGGGTCATCGCTTTTGGTGTATGTCACCACATATAAGTAATTTATTTTGCATTTTTTAAAATGGAAATCATATATTTAATACAGTTGCTTTTACAAGAAATAGCAATTATACATATCACAAACCAGTTTCAAATATCTGAGAATAATTATTTCTCATGTCTAATATATTTTTTTTTATTTCGGATATTTTTAAATAGAAACCGTAACGTATATTTATTTTTATAGTTTTGCTTTCAGACATGAAAAATTAGTTACAAATTTCACGAATCAGTTTAAAATATGTGAGATAATTGCTAATATCTCGTATATTTCTAAGAAATAATTCATTTAAATGCATTTTTTGAAATCATATACACATACCCAAATTTATACGAAATCGCGCAGTATTTCTCACTAATAATAAGAAATGTATGAAAACGTGTTGTGCAGACAAGAGATAAAGGTTTCTGTTAGAAATAAGATAACTAATTTACTGTATTACATTGTTTGAATAGTGCTTTGGCTAGTTTTAATTGAATGTAAAACTAGACTTGCCATACACTCGTACATATTTCGATCATTTAATACAATAGAAAAGAGATTGGTATTGGCATTTATACAGCCTGCTTATGTGTATATTTTTCAAATTATGTTTCAACAGTTTTAGACTGACCGTCTTCTGAAAACACATTAAGTCTGCATAAACAACCATTAAATGCAGTGAATTTTATTTAAGAACAATACCTTCATGAAAAAATAATTCATGTTACACACTTCATAAAAATGGATAGATTCTTCCTAGATTCTATTTGCTTTGCAACCACCCAAACTTTGACAAACAGCAACATATTTTAATTAATATGGCAACTTCTAACATTTAGGCATTTCCTGCAATAAAATTTCACAATAGTTCATACCAAAGCACTTCTATGAATTCCATTAAAAGTTGCAAGGTACAGCTCATTAAAATCCAAACCAGTAATGAAGGAAGTTTGAAACTCATAAATTCATCAAATCCGTTCAAAGTGGAATTTCCATTTACCTTTTTTGTCGTTATGGAAGTGTAGAAACAGTCATATAGCATGTTGATTAAACGTTGAAGAATTTTATCATTCCGGCCTCAATAATCAATTTTCTTTTTGCTTTGGCAATACAAACAGCCGATGCGCTCATCAAACTGTTAAAGTATATCAGTCTGAGTAACTTGTAAGCCCTCTTCTAATACATAATTTATTTGAGCCAACGCAAAGTTTGCAATCCAACAAGAAGGCTGAGCCGTTTTTACGAGACTGGCATGTAAGAGGCTGGTAGATGTAACGTACAGAAATGTAAATTGTTGGAACGTGAACACAGCAACAAGACGCAGCAAATGAAATTCAAACCGTTATTAAGGCGGTACTCTCTGGAAGGAACTTCTTACTTCGCAGTGTAATTTATCCATCCAGCAGTCCTATAAACATGTAATCTAGGAATAACACAGCGCTAATTTACCCTGTAAACGTAAACATTTCAAAGGGACAATTTTCTGAGAAACGGTTTAATAATGTGGACTGTGAATGAGATCGTAATAAACAATAAAGAGATTGAAGGACCAATAGTTAATAGAGAAGATTGGGGTTAAAAGTAAAGTATGTTACGGTCCAAACGTTTGTTTTCATCAGCTCGCCACAAACCAATGTAAAAGGCTCTTCGGTTAGTACAGGGAGGAGGGTGGGGAGCTTCGCAGAAAGCGTTTAGAAGAAGAAAGTCTTGATTATTACAAATTACTTTATTGTAGTTTCTCCTTACCTCAGCATTTTTCACAAAATATATACAAGAAGAAAAATACACAAAAATAACAGATCATAAATTATTCAACAATGTTATATAATATATTTAATAAAAAAATTGTATAAGGGGGACCAGAGTCGCTCCAGCCGCTACTGACCTGTGCATTTTACAAGAAAAGAATAATTGCGTAGTAAATATCAGCTGAATTCGCAGAAATAGTACAATTAGTTATTAAACCTGCTAAACAATTAGCTACAGAAGGTTGCTTTATATCGTGAAAATACGGCTATTACTATTTTCCACAATATCACTTTGTGAACAAATAATCATTGCTGACCATTTCCACGAATAACTATATATAAGGGTAGTTTTCGCCAACAAAGTTGAGAAAAGTGCAAGAAGGTTAATCGACGGCCCTGGCTGGTAGCTGAAACAATGATGAATTAACTGGATTGCCATAGATTACCTTAAATTAGGCCATGAGAATATTTTCTTGGATTAACGAGGAACGAATTGTTTTAAATCATCCATAAAGGATGAACCAAGGCACAGAGGTTTTGTGAAAACAGCGAATCGTCACGAAAACATTAAAGGAATTTTTATCCGTTTAAAACGATATGAGAAATCACACGGTATTCTCAACTAAATTACTAATTGCTGTAGGTATGTAATCCGAGTTTATCGTGTACTTTAATTTACGGAATACGGTAGAACTTTGTATTAGTGGAACAATGATTAATCCAACCCTATTTTCACTAAGCACGAAAAATGTCTGCTCACGTTTGAGCTTTAGGCTAGACTTCTGTAGCGGCGTGTGGTCCCACGATCATATTTCCTAGGAATATCTTAAAGAATTCTGACATATAATATACCACATACCATACTTCCGGGATAACAAAGGGTGGCTTAAAATTCTTATTTATAAATACAAATTTTATGGGAAAATCATACAAACTTTACAACTAAACTCCAGTCTACAACACACCTTACTATAAAAGGTGTTGTGACACTGCAATATTAAAATTTGCATTACATTAGCAAGGAGATTATAATCAATGGAACAACTATAATTTTAATTCTTTGGACATTTAGTTCTACGTTGATGTTACATATAAGTGTTCATTGACCCACTGCATCGACAAGTAATTTTTTAAATTGTTTTACAAACCATATCTATCCTTCCAAAAAACAGGTGGCTATCAGAGCATAGGAAAGCGTATTTATACATGGGTTAAAATATTTGTTTAGCCAATAACTAATTGTAGTAGTTATTTATTAAGTCGACATGTCTTAATTGATTTTGCTGCTACATTAGTAATTATTCAAATACAGAAATGTATAAATTTCTGTCAATTAGGAGTACAACTATACAATTCCCAATATCTGCTGAAAGATCAAGATGACAAATAAATACAACGGTTTAAATGGATTAAATTTATGGAAGCATAATTTAACGACACGTTTTTTGGAAGTCAGATGTGAAATATTAACTCCTAAATGTGGCAATTAAGGAATGATTTTCGAAATGTCATATTCAAATATAATCCTTAAGTGTGATTTAGGCTAGTTGTGCTTTTGTTTCATTTTCGATTTTATATTAATACTGTTTTAATTTGAACCAACAGACTAAATTTACAACTTTTTCATTAATTATTGTTCGAGAATTCTTTATATAATTGAAATAAAAATAGGGCATTACAGGGAACAAATTTTTAAGCAATAATCAACACTAAACGTTTTAGTTTTTGGTAAATTAAGTTTTACAAGTAAATTCTAAAAATTGTTTTATGTCTTTGGAATTGCCGAACAAATATTTTTCATGGTACCTATGCATATGCCCACTGCCTACAATCTATTTAAAAATATTTTTTTTTATATTTCAAGTAACCAAAACATTGAGCTGATTCGTCTTAGTAGGCTCACTCTTCTTCTTACGGCGCCTTCTCTGGATCAGAGGTTGGCGAACGTTTCTCTATCTTCTGCGATTCTGAATATTTGTTGCACATTAATTCCTGTCTAATTTCTTATGTTTTTTAGCCAGGACGTCTTTCTTCTTCCCCTTCCCCTCCTGCCTTCTATTTTTCCTTGCATTATTAACTGAGGTAGTTGGTATTTCTCATTTCGCAGTAGATGGCCCAAATATGCTGTCTTTCTTCTTTTAATAGTGCAAAGGAGTTCACGATCTATTCTCATGCGACGTAGAACTTCCTGATTTGTGATTTTTTCTGTCCATGAAATTTTAAGAATCCGCCTACACAACCACATTTCAAAAGTTTCCAGTTTGTTTACATCCTTTTGATTCAAGGTCCAGGCGTCCATCCCATAAAGAAGTATTGACCAAATGTATCCTTTTACCATTCTCCATCTGATAAATACAATGGTTTCACTAAATAAATGAAATAGTAAGGTGGTAATGGGGAGGGGGCAAGATGTTTTGTTTTCTTTTAATTTAACGTAACATTGATGCCAAAAAGCTGTAATATTCGTATTATTCATTTAATCTTTTCTTCTTCTTCTTCTTTTAGGATTTCGTCCTATTTTTCTGCTTTCTACCTCTCTTGGGATTCCGACGTCCATCTTTTAGGGGGTCAACCTGGAGTTCTTCTGCTTTGTGGTTTTTGGTCTTTAGCCCATTTCGCAATTCTATTTAGGTCCATTCTGTCTATATGGTCCCTCCATTGACGTCTTCTGTGTCTTGTCCATCGGACCATGTCTTCTATTTGTAATTCTTCTCTAATGCTTCTGATTTGATCTCGCAGGGTTACTCCTTTTATTGCCCTCAATGTTTTCATTTCTGTGCTTCTCATCAGTGTTTTGGTTTTAGATGTTTCTGCGCGAGCTTTAGCGGCGTACGTCAAAATCGGTCTCACACATGTTTGTATGTTAATGTATATTTGTTTCTCCATATTACTTCTCTTAAACTTCCAGAGATGTTTGGTGCTTTGATGGAGTTCGCTCTAACCTCCTCTATTAGGTTTCTATCGCTTGAAATTTGCGTTCCAAGGTAGCTGAACTTCATCACTTGTTCTATTGTCTTATCGCCAGCCATCAGTTTACATCGAATAGGGCCTTTCAAGGATACCATAGACTTGGTTTTCTCTGTGGATGTGATCATGTCATTTAATCTCCAATTATATAAACTATACAGTTTAAAAATTACGCCATTGGGGTGACGTGTTAGTTCTTTTTTCAAGAGACCAAGGTTGTTATTGTTATGGGGTTTTCACAGGCCTTGTAGGTCCATCGCTTTTTTATGAGACAAGGCTAAGCTATGCACAACAGGGCCCGACTCTGCAGGTTACAGTGTTGGTGCGTAACCGTACTTAACCTGCCTGGTGTAAGGTATATGCATGTGGAGGTTTGTTACTCATCTAGTGCGACCTTAACATTAATTTGATCCCCAATGACAAATGCAGGGTGGGACCCAGTTCCGACCAACCAGGGAATTAGAAAAATTTTCAATCCCCCGAGTGATTCGAACCGTGAAACGTTTGGACTATTATATCCAAAGCCTGGCGTTTTTCCCACTGAACCACCTCAATCTAGGACTGAGGTTATTACAGTTGTTGATTTGACCGCGCTGAGTGATTAGGCTTATAAAAGACAGTCTCACGATGTTGTGCTTTCATTATTGCATCGCAGTAGTTTTTTTTGTTTCGTATTGGTTTCTGGTTTTGTTATGCCTAGTAATTAAGTGTTGTGCTACATAAAACAGTTAGATTCACCTTGCCGTATCAAGTAGACAGCACTTTTAGTTAATCAATATTTGCAATAAAATATCTAACTTTGCATTCTCTGCTGAGTTATGCTTAATAGTAAAACGATACATTAGATGCAACAAATTAAGGTACATCTAAAAATAAACTAGGACATTGCAAGATTATAGAATAAACTTTTCAATTCCATTAAAGTATTATTTTGTAAGCGATCTACTGTATTTTAATTTATAGGAGATATGATAGTAAACTGCAAAACCGTCTTCATATTTTCAAGGTGTGTTAAACCACTCCATCAATAGTTTTTGACCGCAGCGCCACAGAGGGAGTGATTAAAACCAAATTCCAATTGTGAAAATTCAGATACAACTTTCTTGCATAAAGGCAAGACATTCATTGACTGGTATTCTGATAAAACAATTATGGTAACAATCAAACATATCAGTTCCCTCAGAGGACCTCGTCATAGGCTAGGGATTACAACAGCTATTTATCATTGCGATTGTATCTATATTATATACCGGCAAGAAAGTGGTTACTAACCACTGTGACAAAGGTAAATTGAATTCTCAACAAGTATTGTTTTTTGACAGTTGTGGGAATAAAGCGGGATAATTCGAACTACCACTAGACCATTATATTAAATTATTTTCACCTAATTATTATGTAATTTTAATTGTGGGAAGTTTATGGGTTATTCTGAATGGAACGTTCTTTCTGCATTATAACATTTATAACTGACAAATTCGCAAGAATGGGAGATTACAATGAAAGATACTTTCTTATACGTATCAAGATTTCTACAATTTATTGGCTATTCTAAAAATTAAACATACATCTGAAGACACAATTAATAGTTCTAAAATAATCGAATAGAAAATTGTTATTTAAGCTGTTGAGGCAGTAAAAATTCCTACAATCTTTTTTAAAAAATAGATCAAGTAGGAAGTTGAACGCAAACGTGTGTCGCAGCTTTAGTCGTCACCGGTGCAGATTCCTCAGCCGGTTGACAACTATATGTTACATATTGCACTTGCAACCAATAATTTGTATCAGGTAATATTTTATTGTTATTAGTGACTATTTTCAGCAACTACGCAAAAGCAGTAGTTTCTAGAAGTAATACGGAAGTACTTCCACGATCTTACCGTCTTATTGTCGCAAAATGGCGTAGGTGTTAGAACAAACAACACTTATACTACAGTCTTTTTTTTGCATATGATTTAAGTGTATTTGGAGTTGGAGGTATTCAATACAAAATTAAGTTGAAGTATATCATCCCGAATTTCCAGATGCCTCCGCTGGTAATAAATAGTTTGAGGAAATCCTAAATCGGTCTATTTATAAATCTCTATTGTTTTGGAAGACAACTGAAAGGTATTGAAAATTATCGAAGTAAGGGTAACAATGACAAACAGCAAGAAACAAGGATAGATAACTTTTATGTAATTCAGTGAATTTCAAAATTGCATCCATATATTGTCACACATTTTGTATTTTGTTCTAAGAAATCTTAGGACTCGAGCAAGCGTGCCAGGTGTAATTGATTTACACGTTTCTATCATTCTAGTTTGTAAATTTTTTTCAATTACTCCCGGCGTTCGGTATAGTGTTTCTTTAATTATACCCTAAACGGAAAAGTCAAGAGGAGTGATATCGCACCTTCATGGTGGTTGTGGATGCAAAGCTCCTCATCCAATCCGTTTTCCTCCAAACATTTTATTTAAGTAACTTCCAACTATTGTAGGACAGTCGTCGTTTGGTACGAAGAAAATTTTTGTCGTACATTGAATTCTACACCGTTCAGCAACCAGAGTAAACATATTTCGTAGAAAATCCAAGTAACGTTGTTAAATTTTCATGGAAGAAAAGTGGTGCAATAATACGGTTATCTACTAATGCCCGATCAAACATTTACAGAAGAAACTCTCTGAAAATAGACAACACATGTGTATTCTTTTCTGCATAATAGTACTACATAGTTATGCATATTTACTTCACTATTGTTTTAGAATTTTGTCGCATCATTAAACAATACACAATTTAAGAGAGATGGATCGAAAAGAAGTTGATTCTGAAAATATTTACAAAATTTCAATCTTCTCTAAGTAACGTCATAGAGATGAAATACATTTGCTTTTAGAATTCTTCTAATCAAAGTTCTACTAATAGCCATATTATGTGCTTAGATGTCTTTGCCTTACACCATGGGGATTATTATTCAGTACTTCTAACACTGCTAATTCATTTTTCGTTTTTCATTTTCGCAATCATCCTGGGCCGATATCTTCTATATTTATCAGATTTATCTCAGTTTCTTAAAGAAGCTTCAAGGCGTCTAAATATTCTTCAGGCGGTGGGCTTCTAGCTAGACAGCGCTTGATGTAAATTGTGGCGGTAGCCACATTTTTACTACATTAATCAACTGTAAATAGGAAATTGTTTGCATGTTATTTGAAAACGTCTTACTTAAAATGTAAGTAAATTGGTCGTTCGACTTAGTATTGTCAAAACTAGGCAACATTGATCAATCTAAGTAAATTAAAGCAAAAAAATGTTGGTGGCCCTGCTGTATGTGTCTTGCATGAACTACTTGTAAAGGGGACAACTCAGTTGGCCCACCCTTTATTTCAGATTTCACAAAGAAACACGAAATATATTTATATGGTTCTATTGTCGATTTACGATGTTGAGAAATTTAATTACGTACATATAATAATTAGGAGGATGACTTTATATTACTAAGCAGCTTTTCAATTGTTTTGGGAGATGTGTGCAAAAATTAATAATTGTTTATATAATTAACAGAACCACTGAAAAACGTATTACTCTGGAAATAATGCTACCTTGTAGTGATTTATGGTATTTTACAGAATCTACAGGCAGTCTATGTTTAACTAAACTACAATACCTTATCAGGTAATAGTTTCCAAATCCTTTGCTGCATGAGTGATGCTCATTCCGAGCGATTAATTACCTATGTTTATATAGGAACTGAGTATTAAGTGCAGCGAAAATTCTGCAATGTTAGATTCAGAATTACAAATTCTACCAAAATAGATTGCTTGTTGACAATCGCAAACTTGAATGATATTGCTAGTAAAACAATTTAGTTAACACATAAAATGTAAGTACTTATGTGGTAGTGTTAGATTGTAGCTCGTTGAACATTCTATGTTCAATTGCAACTGCTACGAAAATATAAGTACAAGAAGAAAATGTTCGGGCGATAAAATTCAAAATCATTTTTATATCAATTAAAGAAAATAATTTTAGATCAAGCGAGTCAAGCCATGATGACGAATGAAGGTCTAAATTCGACTGAAATTCTTACAAGCTGCGTGCATAATATGGCGAAAAGTCGGGTGTTTGGCTGGTCGCAGTCTTTTATAAGACAAGCTACAACTTCGGTTAATCATGAAAATGAAGAAGGAGCTAACGCCTTTATTTAGCAAGACAGAGGGATAATAGTTCGTCAAATATCCAAAAATTTACGAATTAGTGTCAATTGAGAACCAAAATACATAAGTTGAATCGTTTGCAAGACGCTTCTTCTTTACAGTAGCGGTGTCAGAGAGGAGCTAAAGTTTTGGACTCTGGACTCAAACATGACAACTCTAAAGCGTGGGTATACTATTTTATTCCTGAGTCAAAAGTGCATGCAGTAGTGTCACATCAAACCTCGAAAGCCAAAGAAGGCAAAATACAGTTTGCCCACTGGCAATGTGATGACGATATTTTTGGGATTCACAAAGTGTGCTCTCTTTGATTTCCTTCCATGTCGTACAACTAATGCAGATGCTATAAAAATAATTAGGTGTAAGTAGTGAAATGATATTAAACAATCAACTTTGCGTCTTTCATCTCAAAAACAACGAAGCAAGAAGAAAGCTAAATATAGTGTGGCAAGGGCAAGAGTTAGATCACAATTACTCGCCTAAATATCTCGGAATCCGACTAGACAGAACATTGTCATTTCGAAAACACTGTCAAGAGACAAAATGAAAGGTATGCGCTAGAAATAACATAATCTGAAAACTCACCAACACTAAATGGGGAGCGCAACCCCATACACTTTGAACTTCGACGGTGGCGCTGTGTTTATCTGCTGCAGAATATGCCGCACCTGTATAGGCTCAGTCTTCACATACCATGCACGTTGACGTAGCACTTAACGAGATGGTACGCATAATATCAAGATGTCTAAGGCCGACACCGATCGAGAAAATCTACCCTATAGGTCAGCGTTTCTCACCCTTTTAGTATTTTCAACCCAATTTTCAATCAGAATTCTCATCGCCCTCCCCTCTCATACAATAATTTTATCTGAAATCATGCTGTAATTGTAATATTAGTTTATATGTAATTGTATTTTGACGCTAAAGCTACACTACGACCTTAATCCTTAATTACAAACATTACAAATTACCATGAATAGGTAAATTTATTGATATTTGGCAACACCGATCCACTGCATTGATAAAAGTAGAATCGATGCCTCTCTATTACTCCCTGTCTTACGTCCACCATATGGGACATTCTCGGGGCTTCGCGAGAAGTTCCGGTCTGTCTCAAACATTCTGGAATGTCTGCGCGACCGCGACGCAAGCTTGTATAAATGCTGCAGCTCGTTCAATTCCAGCCAGTCTCAGTCGAGTCGATCCTTCTATAGCGAATGTGTATGTTGTAATTTGCGTGTTAACTGCAATTCACGGTATTCGAGTAGCAGTAGATTTATACGGAATTATGGATAAATATTCAAGAGGGCGTAAGCAAGCATTAAACGATAGTGAAGCATCAACAAATGAACGTGGTTCCGAAGCTAAAATCAAGAAAATATTCTCAAGAATACTTAAATTTTGGGTTTACCAGCACTGAAGTAAATGAAGAAGAAAGGCCCCTGTGTTTCATTTGCTCAAAACTTTTAGCAGCAGACAGCTTGAAACCCAATAAACTTTAACGACATTTGGAAACGCTTCATAGTGAGTGCGTTAACAAACCCCGACAATTATTCTTCGAATAAAAATTAAGATCATATGACATGCAAAAATAGTTTTTTAAAAAAACTTTATCTGTGAATGAAAAAGCTTTACTTGCCTCTTAGAAAGTTTCATGTAAAATAGCCAGATGTAAAAAGCTTCACTATTGGTGAAGAGCTTATTCTGCCAGGTGCAATTGAGATTGTAGAAACTATGTTTGGAAATAATTTTGCCAAACAATTGCAGTCCATACCTCTATCAAATGATACTGTTGCCCGTCGAATTGGTGATATAGCTGAAGATATACAGCATCAGCTTTTCGAGAAATCATTTTCAATTCAACTTGATGAGGCAACAGATAGCAATCAAGATTGTTACGGGCCAATCGAGCTTTTTCAACGATTCGTAACTAGCTTGATGAAAAAAGGCCTACAGCTTAGCTCAGAGGAGTAGGGGGAGTTCGTGAAAGTTGCTTATGCGAGAAAATCTTTAGTTGTGTACAGGGCGAGTCAAAATAAGTAGGCGCCACCTTCCAAATCCAGCTAAATGTAGGTCCTCATGGAAGGCCGAGAAGCCAGCAGCTTACGGGAACGGAACTAACCGTGATTGTGCCTCCTCCTATATATTTAAACCTTTTAAGCTTGCAATTCTTACACCAACAAGGACAAAAGACACAATAAGAGACAGTAAACTTTAAAACACATATAATGAAACGGTTAAAATATGACAACAAAATGAACTGGCAAGTTATAACGCAAAAAGTTTGAATTACAGAATTTTAATTCTTGAACGGTCAAAAAAACTCGCCGCCGTTGACGCACAATATTTATATAGTAATGAATCTGTGTGACCAATGGCGTATAGTTTACAGGAAAAATACAATGTTAATATCTTTTACAAATTTATAAATTATAAATAAATAGCGATTGAAGATCGCTTTTAAGTTGCATAAAAAACTTCAATATCGCGAAATTCTGCAAGTTGACGCGAGCAAAAAAGGTTTCTTTGTCACAACACAAAACTGGGAGTTTTTACCTTGAATTCCGGTGGATGGCTTAAAGCGAGGCAGGCACAATATGGCGGCGATTTCCAAAAAAAAGGGGAAAAGGAGACAACGTTCTTCGGAGCAGCGTGGGAACGAGGTATAGCTGGTACGTCCCTGTAGGGGGCCAAGTTGCTTCCAACTAGGTCGGTTAACGTGGAGACAGAAGCGAGACTTTTTCGGACGACGGGAACGATTGCACGATTTCCTTTTTTTTTCTTTTCACATCACAGAGATCCGAACTGTATTCGGCAGGAGCAATTAACTTTAAATGTCCAACACCAAAGCGAACATTCTGTTATTATTTATTTATCCGACTTTAAGTCGATTTGATTATGCCCTACAGCAAACGGTAATTCGGTAAATTAACAGAAGCGCCACGAAGAGAAAAGAAACTATGTATATTCGAAGTTGCGTCCGTCGATCTTAAAGGTCTAGCTTCGACTTTCATTACGGCCCCTGTACGGGCGACCGGAGCCATCAGAGATGTAAAATTGACTGACTTAAAAATGCAACGGGGCAAGGGTTCTAGAAGGAATTATCACTTGCGACTCCCGAGGTCAACACTGCCGATAATTTGCTTGGCAGAAAATCAGCCTACAAAGAGAACGTTCAAGGGATTAACGGAACTGGCCTTTCATAACTCAATTTTCAAGACGAAACAAAGTAGCAAAAATGATAACCCAAAACAAGACTGCAATTAAAATAACGTTATTAATTCTGACGAAGCGGCAAACAAATTAAGAAATCAATTCATATAAAGCGGCACATTTTAAAATGGACATAACAAGATGCTCATTTAATTGCCTATGTTCGGTTTTGTGATGGTATATCAGCAGTAGAAGAACTACTTTTCCGCAAATCAATAGAACTCAAAACAACAGCACTTGCATATTTGCTATCTTAAATGATTTTATAGTCGAGGCAAACATAGAGTGGAAAAATTGCGTCGGAATATGCACCGATGGTGCTCGTACAATGTCTGGAAGATTCCAAAGTATACAAGCACTTATGAAACAAAAATCTCCACAGTGAGTTTGGACACATTGCGTGATCCACTGAGACACTCTAGCATTCAAAAAAATGAGTCCTGGTCTGAATATTGTGCTAACGACGGTTGTATGCGTAGTAAATTATATAAAAATGAGACCCCTAAAATCAAGAATCTTTTTTGCACTTTGTAAAGACATGGATGCTGTACATTCAGGGTTACTATTTCACTGCGAGGCAAAATGGTTATCATGTGGGAAACTTTTGCAACGTGTTTATAAATTAAGAGATGAAATCTCCATTTTTCTACAAGACGAAAACCTACTGGAAGCCGAGAAGTTTCGAGATGATTTGTTTGTGATGAAATTGAACTACATGGTCGACATATTCGAAAAATTAAATAACTTGAATCATCAACTCCAAGGAGCAAACACACATAATATGTTGGATGCGAGTGGTAAAGTTAATGCTTTATTGTGGAAAATTGGAATTGTGGAGCAGAAATGTAAAGCAAAAAAACCTATAAATGTTTGCAAATTTGGATGAATGTATTAAAACTTACAAGGCTGAAGAACAACATGTGAAAGTTGTTATTGTAACCATTGAAAATCGTTTAGCCACGCTGGCAAAGAATGTTAAAAAGTATTTTCTTCCTAACGACAACTTGTTAGCAAGTTACGGGTGGGATAGGGACCCATTTAAAAATACTCTGGAAGGTCTCTCAACTGCCGAAGAAGAAATCTTCATAGACTTGCAAGTGCCGAAATCGAAAGACAAGTTAGTAATTAATTACTCTTTGAATTTTGGCCTGAAAACTAGAGCATTTCGTATACTATTACCATTTTCAACATCCTACCTTTATGAAACCGGATTTCCTGCGGTGGCTGCTTTAAAGACAAACCAGATTTCAGCTAAATATAGAAAAAGAACTTAGAGTGTAAATTTCTAATATTAAACCTTCTTTCGAGGGAGTCACTAATAATTATTAAACTTGTTTTTAATTGAGTATTAATAAGTTAATTAATAAATACATTGTGCAGTACTTATACAATCCTATTTGTAAGTGTATTATATCAGTGTAAACGTGTATTTTATTATTTATTATGTGAGAATGTACTTTATTGCTTCTCTTTCAGTAAATTAAATAATTTTTTAATAATATTTTTTCTTATTTTTTTTTCGATTTACTCATGCCCTCCATTTAGTGTTATCGCGCCTCCTAGGGGGGCGCGCCCTACATGAGAATCGCTGCTATAAGTGGTATTGCGCCACCCGCCATCAGGAGATGTGTTGCGTCGGAAGCAGGAAGGAAGAAACAAACTAGCGACCATCCCACATATGGACATGAGTACTAGCGATGGAGACTGCAGTCCCGAAAAAGCATTCTGCAGAAGACAACACCCTTGGAAGCGTCATGCGAAAGCCGCCACCTTAACCTGTGACGTGAGATGGCGGAACACAGGTGGATAGCGCCAAAGGAGGAACTGGCTGCTGGTGGCCACCTGGACTACCCAACGCGGAAAACCCTTAATCGATTGAGGACGGGCGTCGCATGCTGCAAAAGTAATCTGAAGAGATGGGGTTACAGAGAAGACAATATCTGTGAATGTGGTGCGACCCCAAGATCAACAACATTTGTTTTCATGCCCACACATAGAAGGTTCATGCACAGTGGAAGATACTATTTTAGCCAATGACAAGGCCATTCGCGTGGCGTCAGTAAGTAATGTATAAAATCTGGGGTTTTTGATAATTCCCGCTAAATAGACATTCAGCGGCTAGAATCTAACCACTTTCGCTACTTATTAATTCGTTAGAAGGAAAATTGATAGATATCTGAAAAAAGATAAATATATTTACAATAACAAAAGAAGGGAGAGAGGCCGGTTTCAAATTAACACCAAACTTGGCTGTCGTCGTCATCGGAATAGCTAGGCTAGTTCTAATCGATAGAAATAAGAAGTAAGAGAATGGGAGTTTACGTAAAGTAGTTATCCCGGATATAAGATGTTTAATTTTATAATGCCCTTTCCCTATCGGAATATAGCAGACAAAATTAATATTTCCAATTATAATAGCCGTTTCTCACGACCACTCCTTGAATGGCAAAGTCGTAGCCTGGAGCAACTGTATTGAACAATTGAAACAAGATCTAAATTATTTCCGCATTTGAAAAAGCAGAAATAATAAAATTTGGTTTTTCACATTCCACTGTTTGATCTTTGAGTTATTACATTATCTGAAGGTTTTAAAAACAACTTTTGAACATTATTAAACTCAAGCTGTGTTCCTGCAAAGTATTCCATTAGAACGAAAATGAACTGAAATCCCAGAACTTGGTTTGATTCCTAAATTATTAAAATGAAAAGCAGCCTTAATGGAATATCCATTAATTTCAAAGATAATCTATAATTATGAGTTTTATACGTACCAATTTCAAGTAATTACCACGGAAGATAACTGTTAGTTTACAAAAACTGTATTTACATTAACGAGTGTTTATATACGATAAACTTCCATAACTTATAAATTCTCAAGGGTAATTATTTTGTAGGTATTATTTGACTTGTCAAAACGTACGGTCAGATCGTAAACTTTAGGATTTCCTTTTTCCTAAATAGATACTTACACCAATTTAATTCGTAACGTATATTAACTAAAAATGCGAATACCATGCAGATTTCACAGCAGGTTTCATATGCTTACATCATATCTTCTATAGTTTTAAAATTATACGCTATAAAAGACCAGTGAAAACATATTTATAGTGAGGAATCTATTGAAATAGACCTAATAGCGGCGTTTTAACACCATAGATAGAAATATATGGAAGTGCTTGGAAGAACTGAATGTATCAAGTCAACTAATAAATATCACGAGAAATATATATAAGACAGTAGAAGGAGAAGTACAAATAGCAGGAAGGAGATCGACTGAGTTCATAATGGAGATAACTAGTATAGAGAGACAGCCTAAGTCCACTACTGTGTATTGTAGTCAACAATAAAATAACGAAAATATCAAAACGAGAATGAGAAAGGTAATCACAGTAATTGAATTCAAGAACGCAGGACTGATAAGGATGTGTAGCTTAATGTATACGAATGATATAGTGATTGTCGTTGATACAAATAACAAAATGCAGAAACAAGTAGACCTGTGGGAGAAAGAACTAGAGAGGACGAAAATGGAAGGGAATATCAATAAAAGTAAAACCATGATAGGGAATGGAAAGGAGAATGACCAAAATAGAGAATTAAAATGCAAAGGAATCAATCTGGAGAGACTTACAACTTATAACTATTTGAAAAGCATAATCACAAAGGATGGAAAATAGCAGCAGAATTAACGAACAGACCAAGGAAGGGAAACTATATTTTCTACCCACTTACCAGATCGATACTGCAAAAAAGGAGATAGATAAAAATGCGAAATTATTTGTGCATAATAGCGTAACGATATCAGCTGTCTTAATATGCCAGCGAGAACTGGACACTTTAGAGAAACACAAGAACAACATCGTAGCCATAGAAATGAAACGTTTATGGAAGATAGCTGGTAAGACAAAAAGGGACATAATACGAAATGAAGACATTACAGAGATGTTAGATCAGTAGTCGGTACAAAAAAAGATGGAAAACAGCCACCAGTGTGGATGCAGAGAGAATATACAGAAAAGTACTAGAAGCAAGAAGATCAAAGAAAAGAAGAAGAAAAAACCTAAAAAAATCCTGAATAGCACAGTTAGTAGAGATAGGAAGACTAAGGAGAAAGACGCCAAATGAAAAGAAAATACTAGCAAAAAAATAGCAGAAATGTGTGAAAGAGGACGCATAGTCCTAAATCCGAAGCCGAAAGGCAAGAGGATATTAGAAGAAAAAGAAATAAAGAACATTCTTCTTCTTCTTCGTTGTCTTTCCGCTAAGATTAGAGACTGTTTTTCAGTGCCATAGCTGCCTTTAAGGAGTCCCTTTTAATGATATCATCCAAATTTCTTTCCAATATATTAAAATTCGCCCGGAACAGGAGCACAGATAAATTTATTTCTCTATGTTGGCAAAACTAAAATGAAACAAATAAAATTTTCATACTTCAATATAGCAGCCGTAGAAGCGATCTAGCAAAGCTCTCGGTATTGTTTGAAACTCTTTGATTTACTATAAAGTCCTGATGCGGATACGCTCATGAAAGTTGTGAAAAATCAAGGTTCATGAAGGTAATGCGGTTGACAAAAGCGTGGTGCTCACCATCCGGCAGGTTGCGAAACGCAATAAACATTTGTTCTATAGTCCTTCATGGCATGTTATTGCCACAATATTCAACCTTTATTTCATGATGATGTCATATAGTGTGGAAGATATTCAGAATCTTCCAATACACTAATTTGCAGAGGATGTTCTAGAATACTTTCTGTTTAAGACATGGTGTTACACAATATTTTATGTGTTGACCTCTATTTTACGACCTATTCTAGGGTAAGAATATAATTCTACTATTAGAACTATTACAAGTCTGGAAGAACCCCATTCAAAAAATCTACAAAATATTCATTCTAAGTAAAATAAATTGAAATTAATAATAAAGTTATCTTTACAAATCTTCAAAGCACTAACCATGTACAATAACAGTTTTACTTTAGAAATACATTTAATGTAATTTGGAAATCGCACGAGAGAAAAGAAAAGAAATTTCAAACTTTAACACAACATTAATTGTAACTGTATTTGAAGAAACTTTAAATGCAGAGAGGTACCATAACTTTTTGAACACCACATTTTTTAATCTTCTGGAAGACGTTCCACTCCACCTAATGCAAGATATGTTGTATCAGAATGACGGGGCTCCGCCTCACCGAGGAAGGTAACTGACCGAATGGCTGCATACTCATTTCCAAATAAATGGATTGGTAATGGAGGTCCTATACCATGGCAACCTAGATCACCCGACTTAAATCCTTGCGATTTTTATTTATAGGTTACTTCAAGCAACTTGTTTATTCCGTGGAAATAAATTATCGTCATCAATTATTGCAGAGGATTGGAGATGCTGAAACTTGTATTAGAAATAATATGAATTTATTACGCGTACAAGTGAGTTTAGTTCGTCGTTGCCAGTTGTATATTCACAAGAATGAACTAATTTGCGACATTGCCATATATGGGCTTTGCTTGCAACTATTTCAACTATTTCGATAAAATCCCTTAACTGCATCAACTCTACACTGAACAAACTAGATATTTTTGAAATCAACATTTTTGGGAAAACTATACCAAGAATTTTCATTCTTGTTTACTTCCAACGCACTTCATAACTCTTACTCTCTCCCACTTTCATTATTCCATTCTTGTGTTTCGCATTCATATTTGCGCAGGCCAGTATGTAGCAAAAAATTATTATAGTTTTCTTAAAAGATGTTCTAATGAATGGCCATAAACATGTCAGATATATTTATAAATTTTAATGAAAATGCTATATAAAGTTAAAAGAACCATAAATATGTTTAACAATTAAATATTATTTAATAGTTAGAAGTATGGGAGTGTCTAATCAAAATATTTCCCAAACTTTTAATTAGTAGAATTATTTATTTATTTATTTATTTATTTATTTCAGAACAAAACAGGCAACGCCTAATTACAATGTTCCCTTAAATTTAATGTATTACAACATTTTTGGCTTATAATGCCTACATACTTAAAGCTAACGTAGAGCAGTCAAGCGCCCAAGAATACCATGTCAGTAGTACCTAGAATTTCCATTAATGTTGTTTTGAACTTTTTTTCCGTCATTGAGAATAAATCTAACTGATAATTAGTGTTAATTACATTAAACATAGAACAAACTTTAATAATTGGAGACCTTTTCTTATGATGAACTCTGGAATTGGGAATATGAAAAAGTATACGACTTCTCGATCGGTAAGCTGGTACATAAAAAGAAATTTGCGCTAATAATTCTGAACAATTAGTTTTCATATTTAATAATTTGTACAGAAACATGTTGCACAGCATAATTCGCCTCTGAGCTAATTTTACAATCTTAAATTCTTGTCTAACTCGTTGGTACGATTCAAAACCGGGATACCTGTTATACCTCTTGAAATATAAGTATTTAAGAAATAAATTCTGAACGGTTTCAATGCTTTTACTCTGCATAGCACCACCAGGATCCCAGACTACGACACAGTATTCCAGTCTTGAACGCACCAAGGAGTTAAACAGAGTTATTATTGCATGTATATTACGAAATTCCGTGCAACGTCTTTTTATAAATCCCAAGTTTCTCATACTATTGCTTACAACATTGTCTATGTGCTTCTGAAAGTTTAGTGTTTTGGTAAACGTAACCCCCAAATCGCAAACTGTATCAATTTTTTTGAGATTCTTATGATTGAGGCTGTAGGAGAATTTAAGTTCTTTGTTCTTAAGGGTAAACGACATTTTTTTACATTTCCCAGCATTGAAGTAAAGTTTATTATCATGAGTCCAGTTCACAAGTACTTGTAGGTCATCTTGCAGCATCTTAGCATCATTTAGATTAGATATAGTTTTAAAGATTTTCAGATCGTCTGCAAATAATAAACATTTACTGTGTTTTATCTGTTTGGTTACATCATTAACAAAAATTAAGAACAAAAGAGGACCCAGGTTGCTGCCTTGTGGCACCCCAGATGGCATTTTGTATTTGTCTGAACAATTCCCTTGGATGCTGACATACTGCAATCGATTTTGTAAATATGATGTGAAAAGTTGGATTAAGGGTTTTGATAAATTACACTTTAGAAGTTTACTTAACATGATATCATGATTCACTCGATCGAATGCCTTGGAGAAATCTGTAAAAATTACATCAACCTGAGAGGCAGCTTCAAAAGCATCACAAATATAATTTGAAAATATTACTAGATTTGTCTGAACAGATTTGAGTTTAAGAAACCCATGCTGGTCAGGACAAATATTCGGTATAACATGTTCATAGAGTTTGCTATACAAAATTTGTTCAAAAACCTTTGCCGGAGCAGACAGTACAGATATAGGACGATAATTTTCAATATCCTGCAAACTTCCTGACTTGTGGACTGGCGTCACTTTTGCTATCTTCCATATGCTTGGAAATGTATTTGTTTTTAGGGCCAAATTAAAAATTAGTGTAAGCGGATACGCTAAACTATCAGCACATGCCTTAATAATGTATGGGGGGATGTTATCTGGACCAGCGGATTTCTTTGGCTTTAATCGTTTTAAGGCTTTTAACACTTCATCTTCAGCCACATTATTTATTCTTAATATATCTAAATTTATTTCTGGCAAGCTTGAGTCGGGGTTAATTACATATTTTGATTCGTCTCCGTACACAGATTCAAAAAAAGTAGCAAAACCTTTCGGCGCTGAAGCTTGATCAAAATTACTGTTATTATATTTGTATTCACTAACAGATTTACAACTGGATTTAGCATTGTTTATAAAATTCCAGAACTTGTTCGCATCTGTGATTAATCCATCCTGCACTTCATCTACATATATGTTATAATCGCGCTCAATTATATTTTTTATAATGCAGATATATATGCAGATTCTCTTTCTAACAGTAGAACCTTCAGTAATATTCGGTTGGTAGTCGCAGATATCAAAGGGTATCTTGAATTCTAATTAGATTTTATCGTATCATCCACCAGGCATGGCCAGTGACCAGTCCCGTTAAACGGACTGGACTAACGAGATAACATTGCAAGTTCGACCTCAGCCAGAGAGGGATAACATTTGCTCTAATTAGTATTAAGGTAGGTTAGTTATAAACTGTTAACTAGAGTGTTAAGCCCTGATTCATGTTGATTAAACAACTTGTGAAAATTAAACTTAAGTTGGCGAAATAGCAAGAAAGCAAAGAAGCTCTCATATTTTATTTTGGATACTATCCAAGAGTTTGTCAGAAAAGAAATACAATCGAGGTCCCCACATAAACTCTCCCGAGTCTTCATTCTGTCCATTCTTGCGGGAAAATTAGAATACACACCATTAATAATTCATATCTAACAGCAACAAGCGGTTTGGCTTGCGCTCGCGACGGAGATTAATCTTGTAGTAGGAATTTGCAAAAATGTCGACGTGTTGCATGTGTAGAATGGAGGTGACATAATTTTCGCTCATCTCGAGTGAGACGATTATGTTCCCTGTAATTATTTCGAATTTTTTGCCCTGTTGGCTTGCCTAACAGTACGCTAACAAGTTTTTTAATCTCTCACTCATGCAGAACTAAATTGATTCTAATTGAAAATAAGGCGGTAGAGGTACGCAGTTGTATAATTTACCTTTGGAAACTGCTAATTGTGAATGGGAAGTGGCTTTTGAAATAATTATAATTACAAACAGACAGTGGGTTTTTCTTCTTATTGAAGTGGTTAGCAGTTTCACTTTATACTTTATACGGTACAATAATGATAATTGCTGTTACAAATAATTAATTTTAATTAAGTTCTAATTAAACTAAGCCTTGTGATAAACAGTTAAGTTACACATGTTAAAAGAAACTTATAAATTCATTCTACTGGGAGTATTTAAAAGCTTCCTAATATTTACAAGCTGTTTTCTCTAGGAAGGCAATGCTAAAACCACTGACGTACTACTGCCAAGAACACCTTCCCCGGCGAGGAAGTGCTAAAAGGAACCCTTAGTTTTGAGCTCACGTTAAACAGTAGGGCCCCTATGTTTGTGTACATTACTTACACGCACGCCACAGTCATAGGAGAGAAGGTTACCTGCTTCCCTTGAGTGCAGAAGAACATATCGAGAGACATGCATTTGTTAGTTGCAAGGTTTGACCAGCGAATATCCCGTTGAGCTATCCAACAAATTACCTTCCTCACAGTAAGTTTCTCTGTTGTTCCTTACCCATTTCTGCGTTAATTAGAAGACATTTTTATGAGATGAGAACTCTAAGAAGAATAGTCTATAGAAGCAGAACAGACCAGAACAAGAAGGTAAACTTTCGACAGACATGTAACATCACCCTCATAAACGATTGGATAGATAACGGTAGAGAATCAGACTATATATATATATATATATATATATATATATATATATATATATACGAGATATTGGTTTTGAGATTTCCGGGGGTGTTGTATGCTGTGATTGGCTTC